>WTSP01011491.1:0-108790 GCA_025331215.1 Actenoides lindsayi
GGGGGGCGGGGGGGCGGGAGGGGGGGAGGGGGGGGGGGGGGGGGGTTGGGGGGGGCGGGGGGAGGGGATTGGGGGATCAGGGAAGGGTTCGGGGGGTGGGGGCAGGGGATTCAGGCATCAGGGAGGGGGCTCCAGTAGTTGGGGAGAGGGATCAGGGGATTGAGGAGGAGAATCTGGGGGTCAGGGAGGGAGCTCGGGGGGCAGGGAAGGGGGAGTAATTTAAATTCTTTTAAGAAAATTGACAGTCCTGTTTAAATCTAAGCAAAAAGCAGAGAAAAATAAGATTTTTGTACTTAATGCCAGAGATTTTCTGGTTTTGAGGAACAGAAGAACCCAAACTGCCCAATTCAAACTCTCTGGTATTAGACTTAAATCTAGGAAACTGTTTGAGAGTCTCCATGAAGAACTGATTTATGTAAAAGATCAAATTTTAAAGGATCTGTCCTGTGTACAGAGAATTTTTACTGGAGAATCCCCTTTATAAATTACTTGTGACTTTTTTTTTTTTCATGTGAAATTTATCTTTATGAACAAACACAAGATAGTAATTTGACTGAAAGCTAGAAAGTAAAAATTCCATCAGTCTCTCAGGGGAAAATAAAGATATTTTCTGCAAAGTCTTGTATCGGACAGTGCACAAGTGAAGCCATGACACTTCAGAAACCATCAGCGTGTTCCCAGAGCTTGAAAAATGGCAGAACCAAAATAAAGTTTTAATGCAAAAGCAGTTTCTCTTCTTACTGAAGCAAAAAAGTACACAGCATGTATCACCTTTGGGTACACCCTTGAGTCATGTCAAATAGATTCAAATCTTTTTTTGTAACTTGTCTTTCATGGAATCTTGTTGGATCAATGACTGTGCACAATGTTCTTAAAGAGTAAAAGAGAATGTCAAGTCTGTGACTTTTTTACTCTGTTTTCAAAAGTATAGCAAATGAAGTGTAACGAGTGAGAAGAAAATACTATGGGTGGTATAAACAATGGGAAAATGTTGATTTTACAGTGCATCTGTTTTTCACTTCCTTTGCTAAGAGTCAAATAGGTTTAGAGAGATACAAAACCCTCACAAGTCATAAATACATAGCAGAGAACCAGAATAATGCACATAGCTCATACTGCTGAGTAGACCCTTCAGAAAGTGTGTTGTCTTATGGCATTGGTCAGAAGTGGTGACAGCTAACAGCACAAGGACTCATCAAGAAGATGGACTTGACCAAAACTGACCAAGACCGGTATCAGTCTTTAGATAAATCAATGAAGATATTAAATATTAATTTTAAGTTAATAAAATTAATGTAAATATTAACAATGCACTTCATCTGGCTCCTTCTACAGAGTGTGTTGGAATGTAGATGTCTATGCCCTCATGAAGAGTAATGCACAGCCTGAGTACCTGGATGTTTATACAATCCTGCAACTAAAAAGAAGGTATTTGCTAAGCAGTCACAGATGAGCACACTGGTTTCTTTACACAGTCCTCCTTTCTTAGCATAATAATTATAAATGTTACAAAATTGAAAAAAAAATAAAATGGTGGAAATCCTCCTGCTTTTCAAGACTCTATAACAGAAGAACCCCATAATCTGCAAATAATGGTGTTCTGCCAGGATAGAAAGGCAGGTAGGAAGGTAACAGAGAAGAAGGTCCTAAGGTTTCCCCAAATAGGAGACATTAATCTGAAAACCTGACTCGGTTTTATCCTGGAACATACAGCCCAGAGTCCAGTGGAGAAGTGCTTCAAGGACTTCATGTATTTTCTCAGGATACAGGGGACTAGAACAGGTCAAAGCCGTATATGTATTAGTACATCTTCTTGGTAGGGGAGTCTTTTCTATAGGAAGATATATGGGTACAGTGTGGCATGACCAAAGAAGAGGAATCTGGCAATACATCTTTTATCAGGGATTTTGGACAAAGATGGAGTTTCTCTTGCTGTCTTTCAGTGGGCACTTCTAATTGTGTATTACAATGTCATGCACACACAAGGATTTTCCATTCTATCAGGTATCCTAATAGTTTACACCATAAGAAACATCTGGACGGTTTCATATGCTGCAGTTTGTGCTATAGCAGTTAAGATAGATACTTTTCCTCTTCCTATTTAAATTCAGTGAGTTTTTCAGCTCCACAAGAGAAAGAAAAAACCCCAAAGCCAGAAATTAATCTTTCATAAAGTAATACCATGATAGAAATGCCTTGAAAGAAAAAAGGAAGAATATGATATTCTCAGTCTGTTTTTATGCCCCCAGGCTATCGTGATAAATAACATTTTGCCTTTCTTCTCCTTCCCCATTCCTGTGGTAGTGTTAGTGTTTTTCCTTCTGGAAAAACTCCATGGTGGAAATAACAAGATAAAACCACTTTCTCCATGGTGTGTGTTGAAAGTGGAACATTAACTTGAAAAATCAATGGTCCTCATAAGATTATAGTTTTATGGAGTGGGGAAAGAAGATGTTTGAGACCAACCCTTGTCTTAAGAGGTATTATATGAGATGTCACAGACTATCCAGCACTTACAGAAAGTTTATGGTGCTTAGGAAGGCAAATGAATCTATCTACTGACTACTGTCTATGATGTGTTGGGGGATGTAGAATGTGTCAGCATCTTGTGCTGATATGAAGCTGGGATATAGGTAGGCAATTCATCCAGACCTGACAGAGGAAAGTGTCTAGTAATACAGCCATAACCTTGTGGCACTGGTATGCCTTTCAGGATGAAAGAATACAGCATCATTGAGGCTGTTCTCTAAAACAATTACCACATATATGGAGTTTTAGTAAAAAGGAAATTTCTCTTTTTTTTTGTGATTATCTTAAAAAAAGAATGGTAGGTCTTTGTGGTAGGAACCTTACTGTGATTTGGATGAGCACTTTATTAGAAGTACGGCAGAAGGAGAGGAAAGTAGCTGAGAAGGTAGGTAAAAGGACCATGAAGTACTATTAGTTGTTTTTAAAAGTAAATCTTAGCATCCTGTATTGACAGAGGAGATGTTATATTTGTTTTAAAAGCCTTACTGAAATAGGACACTGCTACCTCACCGTGAGCAGCTAAAAAAAATTTCAAGGGCAGATGACATCTGGAATAATTCTCAAACTATTGTGGAGAGAAAAAGCTATCTCAGTATCTTTTTTTCAGTCTTTACATTTAAAAACTGTCCGGTGCCAAGGTTCCCAAAAAGACTGAGAAATATCAGGTTCCTGGTGCACAAATATACCTTTTGTGCTGATCGAGACAACCTGACCTTGCTCCAAAAAAATCTTAGGAACATTGGTAACCAGAGTATATGTCCCACCATGGCAGCAGCTGAGCACTCTGGAGTGAGAGGCAGTTTGTGATCAGGGCATGCAGGCACACCAGATATGCAGAAGGCAACATGTTGGTTCTCCAGGCCCACCCAGAGCTGTATGGGAAGGCTGAGCAGACCTTACACTCCCTACACACATGTTCTATATCTTGTCTTACCCACAGATTGGAAACTGCTGATGGATATGCTACACCTCCCTTAATTCCCTTATATATGTACACCTGACAGTCACAGGCTTTCTTTACTTTCTCTAGGTACAGCACAGGAAAAGAGAATCATGATGCATGACAAGAGCCCAAACATGCCCTTAGCACACACATGCACACAATGTACTGATAAGAATTAACACTAAATGGATTGTCTTGGCAAATATTATGAACAACTAAAAGAGGTTAATTTAAAATACTTATGGATTGGTTCTATGTACTTGTATAATTGTATCTCCTAGTCCATATCCAGCCTGGGGCAGGTGTAGGTTTGTTATAGTGAAGGTCACTGCTAAGAGGTTCCACTGGCCCAGAATGATGAATGTGGACATGACAATTTGCAGTGGTGCAGTCTTTTTCAAGATCGCAATGTGTTTTAAGATAAGTAGTCCTCTGTGTCATTTCCTCTTCTTTCCTTGGCCTATTTATCCTATAAATATAAGTATATGCATTACCTTTGAAGGTGCCCACTCTTTGTTACTGTTTTAAGCATTAGTATAATGAAGCCAATGCTAATAAAAATAATGTCGTTACCTATTTCTGAAGTCAGAGTGTAATGTTAGATAAATGTTTTCATTACATTGTACTCAAAATATCTAACTCATAACACTCTTATCTGTAAATGTTGATGTGTAAAACACTTGCTTTTTGTATACTCTGTGACCCTCAGTGGTTTACCATGTGTTCAGGACAATAACATAATGATGTTTGAGAGCTTGAATTTTACAGGACTTATGGTATATTTCTAAAAGAATATTTTATAAACTCAGACTTACTGTCTCCTGTATTGAGTGGACTAGTAGATGTATCATTAAATTATATAAACATTAGTTTACTTTACTTGTATGAAATATTTTCCTTGTTTTCTTTTCCTTATCTCAACATGATAAATCTCATTTAGAACAATGTTCAACAAAGTTTAACTGAACTACAGATCTTAGCTCTCATTTGGAAGTATTTTTGGTAAAACTGATAAAAAGTTTGTTACTTAATTCCTTATTCCTTCTCTCTAAAACTCTCTCATCCAGCTTTTAAAAAGGGCTAGAACAGTATGCATGAAGGTGGTTATTATGTGAAAAAGGAGAAAAAACCAGAAGCTTAATCACTAGTTTCTGTATATTAGACTTAGTCCAACACTATGCCTCAATACCGAGAATATGTAATAAATAATTTGTCTCAGGTGGACCTTGTATTTCCAAAAACTGTCAGCAGTTGCCTGGTTCCCAGACTTCATGTTCATTCAGCTGTAGGCATATCTGTAATGACTGCCAAGAAGAGAGAGGGTTGATTAGTACATACTGTGGTAGCTTTTCTAATTAAGGCTTTTCTCTCCAAGGGTGCGAATGTCACATTTTGGTAGAAAGCCACAATGGATTAGACTCTTTGTTGATACAGCTGAATAGAATTTGAGGTTACTTAATTCCTTAATGATCAACCCCTCAAACTTTTGCCAGTTCACTTGTCCAGAACAGTATTTCATAATATGCAAACTCAAACCTCTTTTTTTTTTTTTTCACAAGTTTTCAACACAGTGCTTTTAAGAGGAGTTGTTACTTTGTACTAGTTTATGGCAGATATTCTGGCTCTGCAGAAAATATAATCTCTTTTGATGCATGATTTCCAAAGTACGTGAGTACTCGGAATTGACCAAATAGGTATCCAAATATATATATGTTCCTCTCAAGTAATCCATCATCTAGATCTTTGCTTAAAGCCAACCTTTTTTTTTTTTTTTTTTTATGCTGATGATGTTTCACCAATAGGACACAGAGAAGACTTAAGCTTCTTGGGAATCAAAAATTAAGCTGAAGTGTCAACCCTGCAGTAAGAGAAAAATTCTCTTCCTCGGGCAAATGAAGGACAAAGGCCCTTTTGGTGTGCCTAGGGCAATGTGGCTGACTGTAAGCAGCAATGGTCCAGTTCATCACTCATGAAGCAAAGTGGCTGCAAATCTGCAAACCACACACAAAAGAATGGTCTTACTTGAGAGGAAGGATTCCCTGAGTGCCATATTTGGGGTTTTAAAGGTCAGGAAAGTATCAGAATGGATACTAATGAGGTAAGGAGAAAAGGATTTGAAGCCTATGAGGTGAGTTTCAACATCTAAATCTTATTCACTAGTATATCCTATCAACCTACACAATGCATTTACTTCAGGTAATTCTCCAGTTAGTTTTCAAATCAACATGCATAGGATATGCTCTTATCCAACCTTCCATATGAGTCCTATTTTGTTTACCTTTTCTAAGGTATGTGTTCCACTAAGCCCACCAGCAAAGCCAGGAATTCTAGCACAGCGTGGATCAGCAGCAGTTTTCACACACTATTCACCATTCACTGAATGGTGAATCTTAAATGTGAAAAAAGACCTATCTGCTGAAGCAAAGGTAACAATCGGCTAGCAACCCTCTTGGCCTTGAGCCAAGGTGGCTCACAGAGAGACCTGATGAGATGCATCCCACAGTCCTGAGGGAATTAGTTGCTGTAGTTACCAAGCCACGCTCCACAATATTTGAAAAGTCATGGCATTCAAGTGAAGTCCCTGGTGACTGGAAAATGGAAAGCATTGCACCCATTGTGGAAAGGAGGACCCCGGGAACTACCAACTTGTCCGACTCACTTCTGTGCCTGGGAAGATCATGGAACAGATCCTCCTAGAAGCTATACTAAGGCACATGCAGGACAGGGAGGCAATTCAAGACAGCCAGCATAGCTTCACCAAGGGCAAGTCCTGACTGACCAACCTAGTGGCCTTCTATGATGGAGTGATTATATCAGTGGACAAGGGAAGAGCTATGGATGTTGTCTTTCTGGACTTTTGTAAGGCCTTTGACTTGGTCTCCCACAACATCCTACTCTCTAAACAAGAACGATATGAATTTGATAGGTGTCCACTTTTCAATGGATAGTGAATTGGTTGCATCCAGAGGGTAGTGGTCAATGGCTCAATGTCCATCTACCCTTGGTGAGATTGGTGACAAGAGTTGTCACTCAGAGGTCCATATTGAGACCAGTGAGATTTAATATCTTCATCAATGACATAGACAGGGGGATTGAGTGTACCATCAGCAAGTTTGCAGATGACACCAAGCTGAGTGGTGTAGTTGACATGCCTGAGGGTGGGGATGTCATCTAAAGGGACGTCAACAACCTTGAGAAGTGGCCCTGTGTAAGCCTCGTGAGGTTCAACAAAGCTAAGGGCAAGATCCTGCACCAGAGTTGGGGCAATCCTGGATATCAATACAGTCTGGGGAATGATGTGATTGAGAGCAGCCCTGTGGAGAAGGATGTGGAGTTACTTGTGGATGAAAAGTGGGACATGACCTGGCAATGTGTGCTTGTAGCCCATAAGGCCAGCTGCATCCTGAGTTGCAAAAGAAGCATGGCCAGCACATTGAGGGAGGTGATTCAGCCTCTCTGTGCCGCTCTGGTGAGACCCCACCTGGAGTACTGTGTCCAGCTCTTTCCTCAGCATAAGAAAGACATGAGACTCTTAGAATAGGTCCAGAAGAGGACCACAAAAATGATCGGAGGACTGGAACACATCTTCTGTGAAGAAAAGCTGAGAGGGTTGGAGTTGCTCAGCCTGGAGAAGAGAAGGTTCTGGGGAGACCTTATTGCAGGCTTTCAGTACTTAATGGGGACCTCTAAGAAAGATGGGGACAGTCCTTTTAGCAGGGCCTATTGCAACAGGACAAGGGGTGTTGGTTTCAAAATAAAAAAGGTTAGATTTAGACTAGATAGAAGGAAGAAATTTTTTACACTAAGGGTGGTGAGATGCTGGCACAGGTTCCCCAGAGAAATGGTAGATGTCCCATCCCTGGAAACATTCAAGGTCAGATTAGACAGGGCTCTAAGCAACCTGATCTAGTTTATGATGACCCTGCTCACTGCAAGGGGGTTGGACTAGGTGACCTTTAAAGGTCCCTTCATATCCAAATCATTCTATGATTCTATGTTTCTTTGCTTAAATTATTAGAGTGAATGGGAGGGGAAGGAGAGGGAGAAACTGGTTAATCTGCTTGCCAGTGTTACCTAGAGTGGGGTAGGTGTTAAAAGGTAGACTAACTGTGGAGAGTAGGGAGATGCCAAGAGGCTCTCATACAGTAATGGGGATGTGAGAGGACACACAGGAAAGGCTGGGGAAGGCAGATGAGACCAGGCAGTGACTCAGGAACAGCTAGAATGGAGATAAGGCACTGCAGGGGGAGGAGGCAGCAGGGAACTGGAATGCAGGGAGCTAGGTTAGGGGAATCTGAAGCTACTCAGTATGATGCTGTCACACATGTCTTTTGGCCATGCAGAAGGTCTTACAGCTTCAAGGAAGACAGCTGTGCTAAGAGATGATGGCTCAGTGATAAAACTGTGAAGCATCTGTGGGACTTCTGGCAGCTGCTATAACAGCTTGTTTTGTTTTCAATTTACTGTGTATTGTTCTCTGTGAAAAACTGGTTGGGATGAAGGAGGATGGTTGCTTATTTCTAGGTGATGCTGCCTGGTTCCTCTAGTGCTCTCTGGAGGCTTCCTCTCCCGAAAGTAACTAGGTAATGCAGGAAATAAAATCTTCTGCATGCCTGGATGGGTAAGGCAAGAAACCTGCCGTTAGAAACTAACTCCTGAAAAGAGTAAGGGGAGCTTTTATGGTAGAAAGCAGACACGTAAGTGTTAAAGAGAAAGAAAAACAAGGGACCAGAGGGAAAAAAATGGAAGTTGCTGGAGAAAAGATCTTGTCCTTTAGAGTGGGAAGGGAGGAAACCTGCTGATTGTGTCCAAATCACATGATACCTTAATTATCTTATGTTGACTGTGGCATGGTATATATCGACTTCTCTCAGTACATGGCCAATGAAAACTATCCAGCCCAAATCCTCCAGGATCTGTGCTCCAGGGAACATTCAGGTATTTTCTACAACAGCTTCCATGGCACAGACAGAGGAAAGTACACCTGAGAATACCTCTTGAAGAGGCAGGTTCAAATAACAAATTTGACAGAAACCTTGTGTGGTTTTGCTGACTCACTGGCATCTGCTCACTATCACTGCAAGTTGTAAAGTCACTGGCTATTTCGGTAGAATGAATTGATTTGCCTTGTACATATGTCTGTCTACAAAAAAAAAAAGCTAATTGCTAGCTAATAATCTTCAGTCAGTGAGTTTCAGGGTCTCTTTTCCATTTCAGCTCATTTTTTTTTGAGCTAGTACATATCAGCAGAAAGCTGCTTAAAATGGAAAACTAGTTTAAAGCTGCTCTAGGTAGTGTCCATATCACTGCCGATTGCAGTGAAGGAAGAGATTGGCAGTGTAGTTGTGTCCTTCCAGTTCTTACCTGGTAAAGCCTTAAGGATGACTGAGATCAGCTCACAGCAGCAGGAAGCCATAAATGTTGCTTTATATTTTCTAGTCATCTTTCCCTGAATTAACACTTTTGTAACCAAGAGGAAAAATTTTGCTAAACATGTGTTAGGAAAAGATTACTACTAAAATATGTAGTACCTACTAGCAACAACCCAGCAACAGTTGTTTTCTGTTGCTTAAGCCAAGAACATGGTAAAGATAGATCTATTTTTAAAGTTCAACAAAATTCAGTTGACTAATTAAATACCAGGTTATACAAATGATGTTATAAATACTGTGATAATTTTCTAGCTGCCAAGTTCCCGGGTGTCAACAGAAGATTGTTTTCTGTATATCTACTGTGTTGAAATCACTACAAAGCTAGTGGTGTCATCTGTGACCATGACAATCCCATAAAAATAGCATGTGGGTACAAAATGATCTAACAAGTTACTTTAATTGTCATTGCAATTATGCTGATATCTCAGACTTTATTATTTCAGTTTTGAATTTTTAACACTTTAGACGAAGGTCCAATTGAAAAATTAAATAAATCATGATATCAAACCTTAGAGAACCACTCTGAGGAGTAGATAGGTAGCTGGTTGACAGAACTTAAGGCCACCTATTCCAGAGGTGTATTAATGGTTTTGCAAGGAAATCTTTCTGTCTTCATGGGAGATAGACTTCATCTTCTAATAACACAGAAAAAACATCTTCTTGTTGTATTGCTCTTTAGCTACTTTATTTATTTATTTACAATGGTGGGCTTCTTCTGACTGAAGGGAAAACCTCTGGCTGTTAAAGATGGCCACTGAAAAGCATTGGATAACATAGGTGTAAGATGAATAGTCTTTACCAAGGTATCCACTCAGGCTACATGCTTGGTTTCCTATCATTCTTTACTGCAATCTGTTAACTTACATGACAGCTACAAGACTGCTTTCCTTCCTTGCTGCATTTCGTCTGCTACACTGTGAAAATGCCTTTTCCAAGACCCAAGGAACCAGGAGTTCAACCAAGAGAATTTAGGTGTTCTTTCATCATCAAATTGCTTGCAAATGATGATAGAAAGATGGGCAAACTCATTTTCCATAATGTGATAAGAAATAGCTAAATTAATGGATATGCAATTATAGAAAAGAGCAGATGATTATAAGTGAAATATCTTTCATTTATATCTGAATATTTAGATCCACTTTGATGAGTTAACGAAATGTATTCCCTTTTCATCACAGTATTGGTTCTTAATAATGTTAAAGGCATTTGATTTCTTTGACTGGGAAGAAAGCCAATCCTAATCACAGGCACCATAAATATCAGTCTAATCCCTTTCTCTGTTTTGCCTCTCACGTATTAGTACAACTTTTCTGCATATCTAGTCATTTATATGTATTGCTAATACAGAACAGTCATGTAGAATGTACATTATTTTATTCTATATATGCTTAAAAATAGTTACTGAAATCACTTTCTTAATCACCTTATTCACCACAAGAGCACCATGTGGTTTTTGAAAGAGTGTGAGTTACTATTACTACAATTATTGTAGCCAAGAGTGAATAGAAAAAGAAAGAGGAAGAATATCAGGAAAAGGATGGAGAATAAAATAGAAATTTATCATAGTGAAAGAAAAATGAAACAGATTTTTAAAACTGATTTTATCTGTTTTATTTATTCATCATAGATCCTTGACAGGTAATGGACTTATATCATTTTATGGGAATTCAGATGTAAGGTTAAATCACAAGGAAGAATGATTTGCTTAAATACATCTAATAAACTTTGCTAACTTCCAGAATGATTTGTACTGTTAGGAAATCTCCAATGCAGACTTTTCCCAGGCTGAAATAGTACTGTTTATTTCTCAGAGTGAAAGGTGCATAGGAGAAGTCTGAAATAACACAACCTGAAAATAAGTTTAAAGACCTGCTCGGTAGGTTGTCTATAACAGCAAGTTTAGCCACTGATATTTTATCTCTGATATGATGTCAATCTGGAAATAAAAGGATAATTCCAGTCATTGATTCCATAATCTGCCTTGCCAATGAGTAGCATTGACCTGATGTTTGATACACTAATATTATTGAGCTTTCCTTCTCATATTTAACCTGACTATTTCTTCTGTATATTAAGAGGACAGTAACTTATTTTCTTCTCTGAAGTAACTAGAATAGCTGGTTCCTGTCCTAAAGTGATGATTTACATGACTTTTGTCAGAATTGTCTCCATTCCTTTTTTCTCTAATAAAACATTAAATCAGTGAAGTGTCACTAAAAAAACCCCTCTGATCTTTTCGTTACTTCTTAGGAAATTATTTTTATCATCTAAATTAAATTAATTAAAATGTTGGCTTAGATTCCTTTTCTATCTTCTTCAATTTAACTGAAAAAAAGAATGCTGTTCAGAGGAAATTTAAAAAAAAAATTAAAAAAATCTTATCATGATATAGTTTTCTTTTCATACTGGAAGATCCCAAAGTGGTTTTCATTTTGATTTCCTAGAAGTCACTCTTATGAGTAGCAGAAGTGCTTCTAGAAACACAGTCTAAGCCAATAAACATTTTTACATGCCATGGAAAGTGTGTCCACCTTCAGTCTGTGTTGCTACCTCATGCAGGTTTCCCAGAGGACATATACCTTTGAGAAAAAAAAAAAAATAAAAAAAGCTTTAAGCTGGAAACACCTTACTGCACTGACAAATTAGTGTCCTCCTAAATGTCTTTCCATTCTCCAGGTCTTCTTTCATTGCATATACATCCTGTAAAATCTTATACCCTCTTGTACAAATCTGCTGTTGGCTGTTTGTACAATGAAGACAAGACAATGAAATGGGATTGGGAGGAGCTACATATTTAGGAGAAAAGAATATTAAGACACAGGAAGTTACCTTTACCATTATTTTCAGTCTCTCTGACAGTAAAAGGTAAGTCATTGTGGACTTAACATACACTTGTCACCTCACGTTAAGTCTAAACAACATTTGTGAGCATCCAAATAATAACTGCACAGGGGAACACTGCATTCCATGGTGTTCATTTCCCAGGCCAGCCAGTTTCCTGTTGGTTCTGTGGTGACACATGTCTAGTGTCCCCTAAATGAGGTGGGAAATGAAGGCCTCTGTATTTGTACTTAAATTATATTAAAATAAATTATAATTATTCTTGACCACTGACTATAGAAAAGAGGGGAACATGATTTGCCATATTTTCCAAGGGATATTTCTTGTCTTATCTTGTTCTCAAGGTTTGTTATCTTTTAAAAAGCAAGCTTTGCTTATATGACCTTGTTAAATACAAAGACAGAAGAAATCATTTGGGTGGTGCTCTTTCTGCTCTGCTCTTAAAGCCTATGACTTTCTGAGACATTTATGTTATAAAATATGGCAGGGACACCAAAGAAAATAGAATTACCCATAACTTTCTTTACTCCAATACATTCAGCATTTGTGTTTGTCTGTATAATGAACACAGCTATATGTTTTCTATCTCACTAGGAGTCAGTACCTCCAGCAGCAAAATACCTTCTAATATTTTTTAGAAAATAATTCTGTGTGGAGTTTGAGAACTGAGCAAGTGAAGCTTCTTACAAATTTAAACTCTGAATAATACTTAGTACCAGCTCAGACTGCAAGTCTGAATGCTGGATATTACTTAACTACATTAATCAATGCAACTCTATTACTGTCTTCACTAACTAAAAAATCTTGACTAATCTGCTTGAATAATTGCTGGATGTGATCAGGCACCTGACTGAACTTTTGAAGAAGAATGTCCTTTTACATGAAGCTGAAGTGGATGTTTTCTCTTACTGATACTTGTGTAAAGTTCGGCTCATGAACATGTGCTCTCTGATTTGCTTTCTGAAAAGAGAATTGCTCTCAGGCACAAACGATTTAGCAGTGCTTTCTAATACCGCAGGGCTTGCACATGTTATGAGTCTAAGTCTAGCATTGGAAATTAATTTCAGTATATCACATAGCTGATTTAGTTATCAGCTTTTCTCATTTTGAATCTGAAGACAACACTATCCTTTGATGGATAGGCCTGGAATAATAACCAGCTTTACAATCCCCTGGCAGATATTCAAAAGAATTATTTTAAATATTTTGAACATTTTGGAATGCACTATTATTTCACAAATTGTGTTTAGATTTGGTTAATTTCTCCCTATTGTTAAAAAGTACAATTTAGTAATACAGCTTTGCTTTCTGGAGATCCTTGAGGCATCTTGTAAAAATAACTTTTCCCTCCTCTTTTCCTAAAAGTTGCAACTCTATATGCCAGCATTATGACTTGTTAACACCATGAACAGTGCTGACATTTTACCTTGTGACAACGCAGTCATTGCTTCACTAGCCACAGGGGATAAAGGAGGAGGGAAAAGGACTGCAGTGGAAGTGGGCTGCTGTCACTACAAAGTCCATGTTTCATTAAGGCAGGGAATTTAAACTCTTCCTTTCTGCTTTGAAAAACAAAAGGAATTGGTTATCTCATGTTTTCTTTCTCCTACAGTTACCCCCACCACTCTTAGGTGCAACTGCAGTATGTGCTAGCACATTTGAGGGATTAGAGTGTGAACAGAACAGGGGTGACTTGAAATCCATAGTTATAAAAATGTGCCTCATTTATGGGGGGCAGTGTTGTGGTCTAATACAGTAATGCAGCTATATATGTATGAAACACGCCAACAAAATTTTCCTTAAGTTATTGTTTTTGACAAATATAATTCCTTCTCTGAAAGTAACTTAGAACAAACTTAAACCTAGTACTTTCTAGAGTGCAGGCATTTTAATTTTCACAGTCAAAATGTGATTAAACTTTAAAAAGTGAATGAAAATCCTTAGAGCGTGTCAGTTAGTTCTTTTACTTCCATGTCTGAATATCTGTACATCTACAGCTGCTTCCTGTCTTAGATGGTATAAAAAGGAGAAGATGTCTTTTTATTCAACATGTATACAGTTACTTCCTATTTATAACTACATTCCCATATGTTGTATAAGAACAAAAAATAAAAGCCCTTGAAGTGAAAAAAGAACCACACAATCATTATTGCAAGTAAGTGATGGTAGATCCATTGATTACCTGGAATAAAGCCATAACAATTTGAAGCTCAAACTTGGTCTGGCTCAAAGACAGAGATTTAATCAGATCTGCAGCACTACCATTACTGGAACTATTAGCAAGTCAAGCTAACATTTCCCATAGCTTCGTGTCTGTGAATTGCCTTAAATTGCATTAGCAACAGCACTCCAATATGTGTGGCTGTATGAACAGGATACTCAAGAGTGTCCTATGGGCTCCAGTTCCAAATTTGCTCATCTCTCTGCCTGCTGAAAGGACGAACAAGTCATACATCCTTAACATATTTAGATGCCTTTGCATCCTCACCTGGATCCTAGCAGTGAACACCATTTAAAAGTAAAGTTTTTTTCACTCTAGTGGGTGAAACTCTTCACACAGTGCTCTGTAGCAATATCATATCCCTGTATTTTCAATGGCACCATCTCTTTTTGCAATTAGAATATCTATTCTGGTTTTTTTTCTATAGAAGCAATCACTTCAGGAGATGCATGCATTTTGCAAGTGTTATTTCCTAATTCATGAATTAAGCACTTTACTTATATCAGATTATATCAATACTAAGTACACCAGATAGTAAAACAAAATATTGGCTTACAGAATTTCTTTGGTATCTGACTAATTTTTAATATTTTTTTTCTAATAATGAAATATGAAAATTAATGCAATTAAAACGTTTCTGTATTTCATTGTACCTATTCCAAAACCTTAGTTCTTTTCTTCTGGTTTCTATCTGTAAACACAAAAAGGGAGAAAACTAGGTTTGAAGTGTTCTTTTTAATATACACCTTCTTTTTAATAAACATCTTTATAATATACTATTTTTAAGTACAGTGTCCTGAGTTCTGTTTGATTCTTCCTGTTTTTGTTAACTTGAAGAAATAATCTTCATTTCATTTCAACATAACATTTTGATAAATAATAGTATTCGTTTTAAGAATCACCACTTTTTTTTTATTAGTGTCACCTCATACAAAGCCATAATTCTCTGTGATTTTGAGACAGTATTCTCAGCAAGAGACTGAAATATCATGAAGAATAATCTCCTGATGAGAAGAAGCAAAAGAAAGATTTCTCTCAGCAAAATGCAAATTCTTTTAATGGGATTTTGCTCAGCATAACAAAGGGAACCATAACAATGTAAATAAGCATACACATTCAAAAGCTGTAATTGACTGATAATGCCAAGAGAAAATTAAAAAGCAAAAAGAACTAGTGTTCAAAGTTTGCCAGAAAAGATGCAGTGGTACCTCAGGTTTTGCATTTGGATTCAGAGTTCATACAAATTCAGGGATAAAGGCCACAGATAAGCAAATTTGAAACCTCTGGGTAGTGTTTCTCCTGATATAACAAATTTTAGTAGCTAAAAGCGCCTGCATTGCACTGATCAACAGTACTGATCTTTTTCTGTAGACAGTCTGCCATGACACAGGCATCAAATGATGGTTTACTCCTTCTGCAGATCAGACATTATTTTGTTCGGAGAGTCACAGTCTACTTGGGAATAATAACGGAAAAAAATTAGACTGGATAGAATCCATGAAGAAGAGATGGGAGAGAATATTATTAATGTCAACCACTGTAGTTTACTGTTGTAGGAAAAAACAACAATGAAACCCCCAAGAATCATAGAATCATCAAAGTTGGAAAAGACCTTTAGGATCATCGAATCCAACCATTAATGCTACTCTACCAAGTCTACCACTAAGCCATATCCCCAGGCACCACATCTATACAGCCTTTGGGGATGGTGATGCCACCACCTCCCTGGGCAGCCTATTCCAATGCCTGGCAACCCTTTCAGTGAAAAAAATTTTCCTATTGTGCACTTTAAACCTCCCATGGTGCAGCTTGAGGCCATTCCCTCTTGTTCTGTCACTAGTTACTGGTGAGAAGAGATCAGCGCCTACCTCTCTACAACATCCTTTCAGGTAGTTTTAGAGAGCGATGAAGTCTCTCCTCAGCCTCCTTTTCTTCAGACGAAACAGCCTCAGTTCCCTCAGCCGATCCTCACAGGACTTGTTCTCCAGGCCCTTCACCAACTTAGCTGCTCTTCTCTGGACCTGCTCTAGCATCTTGATGACTTTCTTGTATTGAGGTGCCCAAAACTGAACACAGTACTCCAAGTGAGGCCTCTCAAGTGCCAAGTACAGAATGACAATCACCTCTCTGGTCCTGGTTACCACACTATTTCTAATACAAGCCAGGATGCTGTTGGCCTTCTTGGCCATCTGGGCTCACTGCTGGTTCATATTCAGCCACTTGTTGATCAGTATCCCCAGGTACCTTTCTGCTGGACAACTTTCCAGCCAGTCTTCCCCAAGCCTGTAGTGTTGCATAGGGTTGTTGTGGCCCAAGTGCAGGACCTGGTACTTGGCCTTGTTGAAGCCCATATAATTGGCCTCAGCCCATCGATCCACCCCGTCCAGATTCCTCTGAAGAGCCTTCCCACTCTCAAGCAGATTGACACTCCTACCTAACCTGGTGTCACCTGCAAATTTACTGAGGATGCATTCTGTCTACTCATCAAGATCACTGATAAAGATGTTAAACAGAAGTGGCCCCAATACTAAGCCCTGTGGAACACCACTTGTGACAGCTGGATTTAACTAAATTCACCATCACTCTTTGGGCCTGCCTGTCCAGCCAGTGTTTTACCCAACACAGCGTATGCCCCTCCAAGACATGAGTAGACTGTTTTTTTCATGAGAAAACTGTGGGAAACAGTGTTGAAGGCTTTATGGAAGTCCAGGCAGACAACATCCACAGACTTTCCCACATCCACTAGGCAGGTCATCTTGTCATAGAAGACCAGGTTAATTAAGCAGGACCTGCCTTTCATAAACCCATGCTGACTAGGCCTGATCCCCTGTTTGTCCCTTATAGGGTGCATAATGGCACTCAAGATGATCTGCTCCATGACCTTCCCTGGAACTGAGGTCAGAATGACAGGTCTGTTTTTCCACAGATCCTCCTTTTGGCCTTTCTTGTAGATGGGCATCACATTTGCTACCCTCCAGTCTACTGGACCTCCCCAGTTTACCAGGACTGCTGGTAAATGATGTAGAGAGGCTTGGTGAGCACATCCTCCAACTCCTTCATTACTCTTGGGTATAAACCATCTGGCACCATAGGCTTGTGTATGGTTAAGTGGTGTAGCAGGTTGCTGACTATTTCCTCTTGAATTGTGAGGGTTTTATTCTGCCCCCTCTCTCAGTCTTCCAGCGCAGGGGTCTGGGTGTCTAGAGTACAACCAGTTCTACTGCTAAAGACTGAGGCAAAGAAGGCATTAAGCACCTCAGCCTTTTCCTCATCCCTTGTCACTATGTTTCCCCCTGCGTCCAGTAAAGGATGAAGATTCTCCCTGGTCCTTCTTTTGTTGTTAGTGCATTTATAGAAACATTTTTTGTTGTCTTTAACAGCAGTAGATAGGTTGAGTTCTCGTTTGGCTCTGGCTCTCCTAATTTTCTTCCTGCAGAGCTTCACTACATCTTTGTAGTCCTTGTGAGAGGCCGCATACTTCCTGAAGTATGTCCAGCCTTCCTGGACTCCTTTACCCTTCAGGATGGCCTCCAAGGGACTTTGTCAGTCAGTCTCCCGAACAGGTCTAAGTCTGCCCTCCAGAAGTCCAAGGTGGCAGTTTTACTGACACCCCTCTTTACTTCCTCAAGAATTGAAAACTATCATTTCATGACCACTGTGCCCAAGGCAGTCTCCAACCATTACTTCCCCCTCAAGTCCTGCTCTGTTCACACACATCAGGCCCAGGAGGGCACCTTCCCTTGTTGTCTCCCTCACCATCTGCATCAGGAAGTTATCTTCTACACACTACAGGAACCTCTGGGACTGTTCTCTCTCTGCTGTGTTGTATTTCAGCTTCCTAGATGTCTGCTGGAAGTCCCCCATCAGAACAAGGGGTAGCAATTGTGAAGCTTCTCCCAACTGCTTATGGAGTATTTCATCCACCTCTTCATTGGGTGGTCTATAACAGACTCCAACCACAATATCAGCCTTGTTGGCTTTCACTGTATTCTTACTCGTAAGAACTCAAAGCTAACATCACTTTCATTAATTTGTAGGCATTCATATGTCTCCCTAGTATAGAGGGCCACTCCACTGCCTCTTTTTCCTCACCTGTCCCTTCTGAAAAGTTGGTAGCCATTGATTGCAGCAGTCCAGTTGTGCAAGTCATCCCACTAGGTTTCTGTGATGGGATATCATAGTTTTCTTCACTGCACAGTGGCCTCCAGCTCCTCCTGTTTATTGCCCATGCTGCATTTCCCACTGGGGAAAATAACACCTGGATCCTTGAGCTCAGTGGAAGTCCTGCTGAAGAACTGCCCATTTGTTGTGTTAGGCAGGGTTCCCAGCAGCAAAATAAGAGTACGTAAGGCTTGCAGTTGAAAAATGTTGTCATGCACCCAGAAAAACTAAGGCTACACGGCACATACATGTGAACTTCTGTGCTCTGCCACCCTGAGATCACTCCTGTCTGAAGCATGCTATTCTATTCTAGTTCGTGGAAGGAGTGGGATAGGCATACCACTTGACCTGTTTCTCACTTGGCATTTCATCCTCTGCTAAATTGCACATTCATATTTACAAATGTCTGTCTTAATTCTCCTTATTCTTGCTGTAGACCTTCAATGAGTTTGAGATTGAACAGCACCAAGAATGTGCCTATGACCACTTAGAAATGTATGATGGGCCCAACAGCAAGTCACCTATCCTTGGCCGCTTCTGTGGCAGCAAGAAACCAGACCCTGTAGTGGCTTCTACCAACAAGATGTTCCTCAGGTTTTACTCTGATGCTTCTGTGCAAAGAAAAGGTTTCCAGGCAAAGCACAGCACAGGTAAGCTGGTTGCCTGCCCATACCCTGGTGTGATAAGATGCCATCAAATCTCACCTTGTTTACTGGGCGAAACAAGACACGCCACTCTCTGAAATATGCTTAGCCTCATTTTTAAGTGTTTGTAAGGTGTGCTAATCAGTTCCAAACCATTTCTGGCACCATACCATAAATGCCAGCTTCCTTATCAGCTCAGAGCTGTGTTGATGTCAGACATTCCTATTCAGTTCTTCTGTTTAAGTTGGAGGTGTTTGGTTGAGCAGCAAGCCATTCAGTTCTTAATCAACCCTTCAGAGACAACTTAGTCCACGTATTAGCCTGCAGAACAGGCTGGTTATGGTGAAACCAGAGGTGTCCTGTGAACAGACGTAGGAAGCTTGATCTTCTGTCTGTGGCAGCCCAAATGTGGGCATCTTGTAACAAGGTTCACTTTTTTGAAATCCCTGCCCCTGTAAACAGATGAACTGGTGAAGAAGCATCTTCCTGATTGGCTGCAGGGAAACTGCACCAAAGCACACGTGTTCTGCTCAAGCACAAGGCTACCTTTGTACAGTGCATGAGCAGAAAAGGATTATTTTGGTCCTCAGTTTTTTAACGTGCTTCAACTTTCTGCTGGTGAAATACTTGCAGTCAGAATTTCAGCTGCAGGAGAAGTGCAAAGAACATGTTAAGTGTTCCTTTTAAGTAATTGCTGTAGGAAACAATATGTTTTTCCAGAGCATAATGTGGCAGGAACCCCATCCTACAAGTTTTAACTGATTGTCTCTTTCCATCTATGTTCTGTACCAAAAGGACCAAGTTTCTCTTCTCTGTGCTATGTTGATCAATAGATTAATGGGTGGCTGGAGAATCCACTGATTTATGGTATTTTGGTGCAGTCGTTAATTACCTTCCTTGTCGTACATGTACTTCGTGCTGGAGGTCTTCTCTTCCTGGAGGGTGGGCCCTTTTATGAGACTGTGTTTTGTGCTTTTCTTCCACCAGAGTGTGGTGGGCTCTTAAAGGCTGAAGTGCAAACTAAGGAGCTGTATTCCCATGCTCAGTTTGGCGACAACAACTACCCAGGTCAAGCAAACTGTGAATGGGTGATTGTAGCTGAAGATGGTTACGGGGTGGAGTTGATATTCCAGACATTTGAGATCGAGGAGGAGGCTGACTGTGGGTATGACTACATGGAGATATATGATGGGTATGACAGCACTGCACCCCGCCTGGGACGCTTCTGTGGCTCTGGGGTAAGCCAAAATGGTGGGGATTTCTTAGGCATAACTGGAGGTGGCAAGCAAGTGTATTCTCAGATCCTTTTTGGAGAGGGGCAGCTCTGATGATAAGAATGATGAGGATGCCTTGTGTGTCTGGGTTTTGCTGCTTCTCTTGCTAGAGATCACAGCCATTTTATGTGGTTCACAGAGCTGGTCTGAAAACCTTGCTGACTGACTTTCCCATGCTAGCTAGCCCAGGGCCATGCGCAGCAGCAGGAGACTGTCATGCTGCTGTGCCCTAACCCTGCCAAAAGAGTGTTGTTCAAATGTTGGAAACAGCTTCCAAAGGCCAGTTTCATCCTCAGTTGCTTCCTGCCTGAAGCCATGTTGTAATGTGACCATGCTACAGTGAGGGCCAAGGGTGGAGAGACTTTGCAGAACTTCGTTGACTCCAGGGTGGCGTGCTGTCCTAAACTGTTACCTCTGTCCCCTTTAATAGGAGTGACAGTTACTATGAAAAACAGTGTGGTTTTTAAAACCAGAGGTTTGGTGTTTAATTTATCTAGGACTTCAGCAATGAAATGGAGGAAGTTCTTATTGCATTTAAAGAGAGACATCCAAGGAGGAGATGTGTTGAAGCAGTCCTTGAAAACTGAGGAAATGGTCTGGAATATAAAGGCACAGCAGCTTAGTGTGAATAAGTTCAGGGCAGTAGGGTAGTAATCTACCTACCTGCTCACTGACAAATGGAGAATGTCAGGGAACGTGTGGGTCCTGCAGAGAATCACAGGGAGATTGTAGCACATCACAGCAGTGGGGGAGGTAACCAGAGTTATCATGTAAGATGCATGGCTAAGTTATTTTGCTGCTAATGAACCCTGAGAGGGCCTCAGCTGCCAAAGAGGTTCCAGTTTAGATTGTGTCATTTCCTGAAAAGATTAGGAATAATTAGAGAAAACTCAGAAGGGTGGAACAAGAACATCCGGGGAGTCCTGTGTATGTAACCTGCAAAAAACAGCTGGAAGAACTGGGATTGTAGAGTGGGCTGGCATCAGTCTTCAGACATAAAGGGCAAGCTTGCAAAGAGCAAGGGTATGTGTTCAGGAAGTCAGAGCAGGGCAGAAAGTACTCAGTGCTCAAAGTTTGTATTTCCTGAACAGTCTGTAAGCTTAAATTCTAGCATTATAGCACAGAGAGTTATTTAGCCAGCAGACTTGACCACTCTGTGCTGTCTTCTTTACTTTTCTGCAGCCTCTGGAAGAAATCTACTCTGCAGGGGATTCCATCATGATTCGATTCCACACAGACGACACCATCAACAAGAAAGGCTTTCATGCCCAATACATAAGTACCAAATTTCAGGATGCATTGCACATGAGAAAGTAGTTTTAACTGCTCCTCACAGACATTCCCACCTGAAGATTGAGACATTTGACTGTGATCTTTGTCTTTTTTTTTTTTAAGCTTCTGTGCACCTGGCCAAAAGCAGTGTACAGTATCTTCTGTAATCCTAAATCCAGTCTCAAAGGTTTGCCTCTGAAATTACTAGCATGACCCTTTCTCGTTGACATATCCAGGACCAAAAATTGTCTTATAATCATACCTTCCAGGGCATAAACATTGTATTTGCACATCTTGCCATGGGGCCGAGTGAAGACTTGAGACTGAATGAGAAAAGCTTTCATCTCTTGCGTATCCTGTTTATAGGTGACATTTCCTAATCATCCTTTACACATGAGCTGTCTGAACACATGTTCTGGAGTAGATGATGTAGACAGCCACCCAGTAGGATGTTCTTGAAGGACCTTGGGAGCCACCCATTCTCCCTTACCAGCCCAAAATACTCTGTGCAATAAGTGAACAACCATATGGCTGAGACTTGATCACTCCTTCTGTCCCATCTATTTCTCTTCCTGGTTGTTGTGGGTTGAAAGGTAGGCAGGGGCACAGGGACTGTCTCTTTAGGGCTTCTAGCTATTTGGATCATGATGAACGAGAAGGGCCCAGTGTCTGATTTGCAGTAATTGTCATAGTATATGTTGAATGGAAGTACTTTGATGCAGTGGCCAAGGGAAAGGTGGTGACTGACAGGGAAGTGCTGTGGTGAGGTGCAAGGCATGACTGTGATGGTGGCAAATCTTAACAACTGGAGTGCTGACAGTGTGCTCCAGTTACACCACCACACAAGGCAGCTCAGAGGGGTGTAGCAGCAATCTAGGCCTTATCTTAAATAAGGAATCTTTCCTCCTCACACCACCCACATTTGCTTTCTCAGCCTTCTTAACACTGCTTCCTTTCCTTAGTACCACATCCATTTGGGCCCTTTCTTTTCACAGCTGAACTTCTCCCAGGCACACAGGCCATGCTACAGGTGAGCTCTAGGAACCTGTCAAACATGTGCAAGTTCAGGCCTGGGACTAGGAATGGAAGAGCTCTGCTGGTTTCTGCTTCCTCCCTGTTCGTTGCTGGCCCATGGCTCAGTCTTTTAACTTCATGGCAGGGGTGCAAGCGAGATGGTGACTTAAGCACTTTGGGCTATAAGGCTCAGACATGTGCTGTGTTGCAGTTATTTATGTACATGGAAGCTACTAAGCCATGGTCTTGGAGAACTAACAGGTAGCTTGGCACTTCTTTGGGAAAAAATAGGGAAAACTGTTTTTGGAGGAACCACTGTAATTGAGCTGTTGATATGTGAAGAAAAAAAAAAAGGGGGGGAGGGGGTGGGGAAGAGACTCTTCTGAATGATTTTTCATTAAGGCACTCATGGGCAATTATGAGCTAAAAGCTGAGGTATGTTAGCTTTAATAACGTATTTATAATCCAAGGATTACTATGTTTACATAACCAATGTACTGTCAGGCTCCAGGGTGACACCTCCTCTCTGGTGTATGACTGTAGGGAAAGTGTGGGGCCAGCGCCACTGTCAGGCACAAACGACATTCCTGGAGATGAGGGCATTTCCAGATGGATAATAAATAGACCCAGCCCTCTCCAGAAGTCCTTGAACAGAATATGGTCCAAGTATTGTGAATACTAGGAGAATCAAATGCATGAAAATATTTTCTTGCTTAGAACAAGAAAAATTAAATAATTTATCCACACACACAAAAAGATTTTATGTATATAAAATGTGCATGTAGAAGACCAGTAGTCAAAGCCTTAATAAGTGTCATGTGAACAATACTGTACCATTGACTATAGCTTTATTGTAGGCTGTATAAACCCATGTTATTTCTGTTTTGGTTTTTTTATCTCTGTTTTGTTCCTCTCTTCAAATTTTGTGACCGTTTTACAGGCAAGTCCTCTGATCTCAAGCTGTTTGACCATACAGGTCTGGGGAAGTGAGCTCTGCTAAATGGGGTCTGTGTCCGTTCCTCTCTTCCTTGCCCCTGTTCAAGCAAAATCAGTGACCCAGGTATGAAAATAAAAGTGTGACACCAATCCCTGTGAAAAGAAAGAAAGTTTCAGGTGGCAAGCAGTGGTTGAGGTTTCCTTGCTCTCTAATGGGAGCAATGACTCTGGAGAGGAGTGACTGTAGGAGCGTTCCATGTTCTGGTAATTCCCCATCTTCCCCAGACTGGTTCGTTGCAGATGCTTGCATGGATCTACTACACTTGTTAGCATTCATGCAGGTGTCTCTTGTGACAGTGTGCTCACAATTATTGTACTGTGCATTTCAACCAATGATCTGTGTAGAATATTTCTGCTGTACTGACTGGGCTTAACAGTCAATAATTCTAAATGTGTGTTAAGAAAAAAATGTCAGACCCTCTAAGGTGTTTATGCATTCTGGTCTTTGTGTGGTTTTACGTTGGACTAACTAAAAGAATTTTTTGAGAGTGGGAGGAGGGGAGGGTGTGGGGGCAATCACAAATGTACCTGTGCCCGGAACGAGTCTCTGCATTCATTAAAGACTGTGGATTCAGTTGCACGCTCTATTGTACATACAATACATACATTCCTTCTGCCAACTGTTGTTTGTATCTATTGCTGATACTGGGTGGAATTTACTCTCTGCAGGAAGTGACTTTCCCGTGAGCCTTTAGTTTTGTCTTGGCTTTTGCAGTCAAGAGGGCATTAACGAAGCAGGGCAAAGTAACAAGTTGGTCAGCCAACAGGATACATTATTGTGTTTCATGTTCTGCACTCATGCTTTAAGGGGCCAAGATGCAGATCTGCAATGATAAACGTTAGGGATCTGGGAATTAGGCCGTAAGTAGACCTCAAACAAGGAGGCTCATTTACACACTACAGGGTATGACCTTAAGCAGCAGGTCCCAAAGACCCTGGGACATGAAACTCCTGGGCAAAGGACAGCAGGAGGAGCATGAAGCAGATGTTCCTTACTGCAAAGTTGTGGTCCGCACTCTCACTGTGGCAGCAAAATGTTCAGTAGCTAGGCAGTACCTAAAATGCTTTTCTTCCTCTGTCCACTGCTTGATGTCTACCTTGCTTGCTAAGGATCATGTCTGTATTCTTTCCCCAACACATACCCAGTTCATGCATGTCCCATCACACAGAACGTTCCCTATATGGTGTGTGTCATGGCCACTCAAACCTTTGTGGTGACCGAATTTGCTCCCATCTGTTCCCAAACGCAAAGCAGCAATGAGGTTGAAGTGGAGAGTAAGCATTCCCATGTAACCTCCAGAGTATCACGGCACAGTATAACCCTGGAATGAGCTTGGAGGCTGACGGTCAAATTACCAGGTAGATATTGTTTCCAAAATGAGGGCCAGGAGCCTTCAATCACACAGAGAGTTACAGTCCAAAGCAATGCTGAAATACTAGAAATGATGAAGCCCAGGTGAAGCTGGTGGGAAATATGAGGTAGAATGGAAGGTAGAACATGACCTGGAGTCACAGCTGCTAGAGAAGCACACAGACATTTGCAATTGCAGTGAGATAGGTTCTTTCTGTGTGCATATATATCTGTTGTATGCATAAAGATCTTTTGCAGGCTTGTATCTTCCCTGATGTTCAACTACCATGTTCCCTTAATGTCTCTTTCCACCCTGATTGTCTGCCACCAGTGCTGTGTGTGACATGGCCAATTCTCATTTTCTTTACTTGTTTCTAGAAACAGGACTTCATTTTCCAGAAAACACCCAAGGACCGTCCTGTCACCATGTGTGAGAAACTGAAGGATTCTTCACCTTTTAAAAACACAAGTACTCAGTGCTACAGCACACTTGAGAGAAAGAATGATGCCTTAGACCAGACAGGCTCATTGACCTCAGCATCAAGCCAGCAGAAGTCCTCCCCTTCCTCCTGGCTTTTCCAGCAAACATGCTCTAGGTGCAAGCCTTGGAAAGCAGAAGCAGGATTGCCCTCAGGCTGATTTGTGGTGCATATTAAACATGTTTTCAGAGCCAGGGGCCATTTTTATTTGCTGTGAGGCCAACAGGAAAGAGGTGGAGTCCCCAGTGCCCTGAAGCTGAGCTTCCCAGATGAGTGCCAGACCCTGCCCCTGGCCAGGGACCTGGCTCTATCAGGTGCGCTGGGACCCAGCCAGGTTGTCTGAGTCAGTCTGAGAGAAATGCCATCTCTCTTCCTCTTTGCAGGTCTGCAGTTTGGTTTTTAGCAGGAAGAGAAGCTCATCCCAAAAGGAGCACTAACTCTGGCGTCGGGCGGTCTGCTGTTAACGCTTGCAGGGATTTCCTGGGGAGAAGAGTGAAATGGTGAGTGGGAGTTGATCTGTTGAATTGTCTGGGTCTTGTTTGAATGGAAGTAGTTGGGGGAGGTCAGGGTGCAAGAGAGGTGAGGCCATGGGACCGTTTAACTGTTGGATGAAAAGCTCCCTATAAATTTCCCCCTCCCGTTCTGTGTCCTGACCAGATCAATCAAGCTGGCCCCTTTGTTAGCTCTGCATTTTCTTATGGTGCAACCAGTGTTTTCAGATACCTGCTTGGATTTTACCATTTCCCCCAGCTTTTCTGTCCTGGAGGTATTGCCTGATTTAAGGATGGTTGGAGCAAAGAGAAGGGTTGCGCCTTGGATCGTGCAGTGGACCTTCTTGAGGACATTTCCTGTCCTAGGAGAGGGGACCTGCTGAAGTGAACACTGTCTGTTTAGAAGTGGCCAGGTGAGAGTGGCTGGGAGTGAAACCTCCTTCCTCCCAGCAGCTAGCAGCTGGCTTTGAGGCTAAAGCATCATTCTCATCTGAAATGTAATAATTCCATGAGCATTCACTGAAAGCATGCTCTCAAAGGATCTTGGATTAACAGCAGAGCTGGGGGAATGCAACACAGAGTTACTTGTTAATGTCATACAAACAGAAGTAATAAGAGTAGTGGCTTGGGTCTCTCTAACCTTTGTTGATCTTCTTTCACTTCCCCATATTGGTTCCCTTGGGATTTCCCCTTGTCTCTTTTTCACAGTCCTACCCAATGAGTGACACACAGCGTGTGCTGACTCCCTCCAAGAGCTGGCCAGGTGTTACTCCTGGAGCTGTACAGGCACAGAAAAGGAGATGGTCCCTGCCCATGAGCAATCACAGTTTGAGCAACTCCAAGAAGAGCTAGGGGAAAGGGAGTATTATCTGTATGTTGGAGAGTTGATGCTGAGAGGTGGAACCATCTGTGGTAAATCTGGGAAGTAAATCCAGAACATCTGACCAGTGGATGTGCATGTTAACTGCATTTGTCCATCTCCCCTCTGCTCCCTTTCAGGCTTCTATTGGTAAGCTTTCACTGCATTGGCCTCTTTGTTCTGAAGTATCCAGGCCCTCCTCAGTGCATGGCAGCAGAACTTCCTGCAGTCAGAGAAAGGACAATTTTCTGCAGTTCCCTCTCTAATGGCTATTTTTGTGGATGCAAGCTCTTTCAGCCTTTTCCTGTCCCCTTCAGAGCACCAGAGCTTCAGTTCCAAGGGAGACCTCGGCAGCTTTGCTCTTTCACTCCTATTTATTTAATTCTTCCATGTTTCTGGGACTGGCTAGAGTTAAGGAATAATACTGAATCTAAGCATCTTAAAAGAGCTGCTTCATACAGATGTGCCTACTACTTGCCCCTGGATTACAGGAGAGGAGAGGTTTCTGCACTGCTTGCTTGATAACCCACCTCTGAAACTAAGCTTCTTGGCAGTATCATTCCCACCACTGTCACTAGTATCGATCCCTATAGCCAGCCCCAGCTGCCTACAGAGCTCATCATATGGACCTAGCATAGCTTCCAGCAGCAGAGCTGCGCAAGCAGAGGAGATAAAAAAAAAAACCAAAAAAACCAACAAAACAAAAACTAAACAGAAACAAACAGGCAAAAGCTGCTCTTAGCAGGTTTCAGCTGTCTCCAAGCCTCTTTCTGCATTCTTCCTGAATAGCAGAGTCTATATCCCAGATGACAGATAGTACATTTTGCAGACACTATTCTGAATACCTCCCTTTCTATGTGTGGAATCAACTTAGGAAGGAGTAAATGTGTTTCTATCACTTTCACCTCTCCTTGAATCAACAGGAGCAGGCACATGTGAGTAGTTTGAGACTCAAAGGCTGCAGGTACAAGTCCTTGCTGTTTTACCAGCTGCCGCTGTACTTCATCTCCCAAGCCATAGTGGGGTTAAACAGCCTTATCCTTTCTCAATGGGGAGCTGTCAGAGTAAAAGCATTACATAAAATGGCACTGACTACTCAGAGGGCCTACATGGTATGAACAATTCAGGCAAACTGGTTCATGTTTCCTCATATCACTTTGTCAGAAGCATGGCATGGTTTTTGTTTTCTCTGGAGTAACTAGCACACCTTCTCTGTTAGCTCAAACGAGTAGGTTCTCATGCCATCATTTCCAGTCACTTCAGAAGCACCTCTCCCCACTCCCATACCTGGTCAGGGGCATCTCCCAAGTGCTAATACTCAGTTCTGGTATTCTTTATTGTGGTTTGTGTTTATTTTTATTTATTTCTCTGCAGGAGATTACATCTTCCTCACTGTTTTACAACACAACTGTCAATTTGGTAAGTACACTGCATAGGATGAGGGTCAACTGAACTACTCACTGTCGTGTTACCTGTAGGAGATGGGGGGGTATGACTCTGGAAAAGAAATTACTGCTCTTGTGGGTGCTGGTGGGGATCTTCTCTGACAGACTGTCCTAATGCCACTGACATTATATTGTAGTTTTAAGGACAGGTGAGATGTCTAATGTACACAGATTCCCACATTTGTGCCTGTTTACGTGTTTATTTAGCAATGAGCAAATCCAGGGAGAGGTGTTTGCTAAGCCTGGAATGCAGCTGAACTTTCTTCCTGCTCTTATCACCAAAGGGAATGTGAATGTCATTTCAGATTTCATTTTTTGTTCTCTTCTGGTGAGAGAAGGGGGTGGCAAGGGGAGCAGGCTATTAGCCATTGTAGCAGCTACCAGAGGGTCCTTTACATGTCCTGACACTCAATTAAAATATGTGTCACTGCTAATTCTTTGCTAAAAGACATGTGTTTCTCTCTCTTCCCACAAAAAGTTGTGGACATGCAAAGATCTGAGCTTTCCAATCCTACCTGCCTGCTTGCTATACTGGGAGATGTAGTCTCTGTTCTGCTGCAAAGAGTCTTTCTGGTTTTGCATCTTCCCAGACAGGGTTCAACAGCATTTTACTGCTGAGTTATAGGCATTGAGGACAATCGGTCTAGCCACAACCGGAATGGAGGGAAGGACAATCTTTCTGGCTACTGAGTTACAGAAAGGTGCACGTAGATGTGGGTATTGATCATGGCTGTTCTTGACTAAAGGGAACATTCGTTAGCTGTGGAGGAGACCTGGCTGACCTTTGGCCTTTGAGAAGGCATGTAAAGCTTTGAGCTCTGGTCTGTAGCCAAGGCTGGCTCCCAACAGCTGTCTAGGGTGGCCTGTGGGTCCTGTAGCTCTTAGCTGGAGCAATGTCACCTTGAGATGGTGGGTCATCTTGACAGAGGGGAGAACATGTGAGGCGCTTGCTGTCACCCCTGCCTGTGTGATGGGCTTTCTCCTTACTGCAGCTGCCCTGTCGTTTGAAGCTGGGTGTGACATTTTGCAATGCCTAGAAAAAGCCAGATGGTTTTGATTTGGGTGCACCAGGTTTTCCAGTGCCCTGCCACTGCATGCCTTGCATCTGTGAGTCAAGGCACCAACTGATCCTCCAGGCAAGGCTGTGCAGGCAGCTGCCTCCAGCATCATGGTAAGGACAGAGAACAGACTGTTGCAGAAGCACATCTTTTCTTGGGGCTTCCCACTCCCCTTTGTGATGCTTTTCCTTCTGAATCCACCTTTCTCTGACATCTATTTGTGCTTATTTCTTATGTATGCTTTTTTTTTTCCCAGCCTCAGGCCTCTCTTTGAGAAAAAACACATATTCCTTCCATTCAGTCAGAGTCATTGTTGGAAGGACCAGAGTTTGGGTACTTGCTTATGACTAGCAAATACAGGCCATGACCTCAGGATGCAGATGGGTGCTCTGTGTCTTACTGACTGCATGCTGTCATTGAAGTCTTGCAGCTGCTCACTCAGCCTCTCTCCTTGCTTGCTTCGTATGAAACACTTTTTCTGTAAATGTTCTATGACCATCTTACTTCTAGACTTCGGCACATACATCTGGAAGCACAAATGTCTAGGCAGATTGTTCTTCTGGGGTAGGAGTGTATTTCATTATTTAATCCATTTGATCATGTGGAATGTTTTCCCTCTGAAATCAAATCTCTGCTTCCCCTGTGTGTGTCAAGGCAGCAGAGCTGGGCTGGACACCAATGTTTTGATCCAGGGCTGCAGTTTTGTTCTTGTGTTATCTTTTCTTGCTGTTGTATGATAGCCACTCGTTCAGCTACTAAGCACAAAGTTGAAGGATCACACTGCATGCATTTGACCTGACTGTCTTTGTGAGTTAGTACGAGCCCTGGGTGGTTGGAGTAGCTGCAGGGATACCCAGCTTCCTGGCCTTGGTCCTTGCAGTCATCTTGGTGGTGGTCTGTGTTCTCCAGTGGAAGAACTACAGCTGGAATCAGGTGACTACCACCCATCTCCTGGGTTCCTTGCTACTTCCAAGTCTAGACCTCCATATAAGAAACCTGATTCAACAGCCTCTGAAGTTCCTGGGAAGTTCAGGACCACATCCCTAGCACTCAGACTGTCTCAACCACAGCTTAGAAGTTGCAGGTTCATAAAGATAAAAAAGAAATTAATATGAAAATAATGAAGGGGCACCTCCAAGGGAACTGTTAACTAGCAGAAAATTAAAAAAAAATAAAATTTATCACCACTGCTTTTCAGGGCATTTCTCATCATTTCCCACAAGAAATCATTTACAGATCCTCTCACTCCAAAATGGTTTTACTTAGTTCCCAAAATGATCCAAAGTGTTTCATAGTATGTATAGATTGGTCAGTCACCCTTTTTTCTGTGTCCCAGCCCATAGAGTGGGTGGGTCTTTGCAGCTTGCCTGCTTCCTCACTGCTGGAGTAGGATCGGGGGTTTCTGCAGCACCATCCTCTGGGATGAAAAAAGCACCAGCACCACCAAAGAGAAAGTCAAGGTGCCCATGGAGGAAGAAAGCCATGAAGCACTCTGGCAGCCCAACATTGACATTTCTTCCTAAAAGGGCCCCTTCCTTCCCCTGCCACTTCACAGATACTTTTAACTGGCTCTAGTACTTCATGGATCTTTGTTTCTTTACTTCAGAAGAAAAGGTGTAACAGTATTGAGGGAGATTATTTCCCTGTAGTAGTTGTTGTTTGAGATAATTTTTTTTATTTCTTTTTCTGGGTGTAATTGTGAAAGTGAGAATTTTCCCCTGTGTTAAAAGACCAGACAGATTTGGGATGTTCCAGTAAAGGCAACACGCAGTCATTAAGGTTTCTGCTCTCTAGAGTCATTCTCACAGGCAGGCATCAAGCAATGCCTGTGATTGTTCCTAATGAAAGAGTGTTTGGGCATCCAGCTTAGCCTACGTTGGACACTATCCCCAATATTATCTCCTGTGTGCTTATTTATCCCCTGACTGTGTCCTGAATTCTGGAGCTGTATAGTAACAGAACATTTTCTCACTGCCCTGTGCTTCTTATGCAGTTGTTTGTGAATTGTAGCTAGATATTGTTTGTCACTGTTTTGTTCATGGCTTCAGAAAAATCAGCATCCTGATGGGCAGGAAGAACACGAGTATGAATCATCATCCTCTCCCAGACCTCCACATGTAAGTCATCTATTATCTCATTCTCAACATAGCCCACGTGCTGCTGAGTTACTAAATGCAGGACTGGCTTTAAGGGTAGCCCTAATAGATCAAGGTAAGTGCTCTCCCTATGACTGTGTGGGGCTCCTATACAACTGGTGTTTCTGATTGCATGTATGTCCATTTGATGCAATCCCAGATGAGAGGCCAGCAGTAGTTTGCCATTGTTTTAGAGTACACAGGCAGTCGAGCTGCAACATGCATGGGCAAAAATGGAGGGACAAGGAGGGATGAACCTGAGATGCGAGCAAATACAACATTTTCTTCCAGGAAGCATTTCCAAAGGGAGGTGGGAACTCTTGCATACTGTATTTATTCTCTGCAATACTCTTGAGACCTCTGAATACCTTATGACAACCATCACAGAAGTTATATTTTGCCTCTAGGACTTTCATATGATGCAGCAGACAAATATCTATGTAAATGAAGATGAAGACAAACGCTGCAAACCAGACATCCAAAGCCAAGCAAAGCCCATAATGACAAAGAAGCCCAGAAGGAAGCCACAGGTGGTGGAATCCATTTATGAAAATTATCTGCCCTATCATGGAAAGAAAAGTACCAAATAATGGCCAAGACCGGAAATAACAAATACAGCCCTTTTCCTGGACATCAGGGGTCACATGGTTGCAGTTTATGAACAAGAGTTTTCTCTTTGTGCATACCTTAAATTCTATAGAGGAGAGGACAAGGAGACTTTGGATGGGGAAAGAACTTGTTTGCCATGATATCTCAAAATGCAGAATTAAAATGAGATTCCCCTAGAGTACCCAAACTCTCTGGGAGAGATGGGTTTGCTGTCCTCCTTAATTTAATTCATTTCAATAAATAGCATCCAAATCTTTGCAGCGATACAAAGTAGAAGAGAGAGGCCAGAGAATTAGTTGGAATCTCCACCGCTTGGGTGACTGAGCTTCTCGCAACAGCCTGCCAAGTCAGGGATGCACTTTTCATGTGACAGGCGTCTAAGTCATAAGTGAGTTGAAATTATATGCTAAAGAAAACTGGAAGAAGAAAGCAACTCCAGCTGCAGAACGTAGCTCACGTGATGGCAACTTCCCTTCATTCAAAGCTGTTCCTTTCCTGCAGTGGCCCCTCATTCACACTGTTGTCTCCCCTATACCTTGGCATTTCAGCTGGGAGGTGGAGGGGGAGTGTCATTTGGGCAGAATACACCATCCAAAGAAATTATCTCCTCAGCAGCCTCATCTTAATTTGTGTGAGGGTGCCAAGTGGCCCCAGTGACAGACTGTGCTGGCAAATGCCCCAGGGAGAGCAGAGGCCCTAGGGAAGATGTTGGGAGGAGCCATAAAGTTCTCCCAGCTTGTGGAAAAGCTGGACCATAGACTGCCTGAGAAACAAGAGGATACCTGCAGAGGCAGCCAGAGGTTCCATGAAGGGAGTAAAGGCAGCTGAACTTGGAGGGAGTGCCCTCCTCCAGAAGGAATGCTGCAGCCTGGCAGCAGGATTGGCTGCAAGGAGAGCAGATAGAGTTGCTCATAGCCGCAGGCTGCAGAACCCCCTTCACCTCTCACACTGTGAGCCTTCCTGACTAGTGTTGTGATGCATCTGGACAGGGGCTCCTTGTAGGCAGCAGCGGTGGGTCCAGTGGATGAAGCAGGCAGAACCCTTGCCCTGGGAGGGACAGTCCTCCCCGCAGGTGTTGCAGACCTGCTCTGCAGTGGAGCAGCGTATGTGGGCCCTGCCCCAACCCAAAGAAAATAACAGCTCAAATACTCATAAACAGAATTTTCCTTTATTGGGTCATTAAAATACACACATGCAACACTATCCGTATGCAAAGCATGCTGTTCTTGGTGGGATGTGCTGCAGGAGAAGCAGGTCACGGGCAGCCGTGGCAGCCATGTTTGTGAGAAAATAGCTATTTGATGCAGTCACTGTGCTCAGTGAGCCCGCAGACAGACTGTCAACACAACAGCCTGCGATGTGACCCAGGGCCTCCCTGCAGTGTGGTGGGAGCAGCTCCAGGAGGCTTTGAAGGTGTCTACTCTGTTCGTGTCTACCTGTGTTTGGGCTGCTTTCTTGGAGACCTTGGCCAATGCTCCTACTGTTGGTTTTAGTGAGGGAGATGCAAGGGAGTAGCCAAGCTCAGCATACTGTGAAGATTGGGTTTATGCTTTTCAGCGGGGGAGAGCACAGAGCTGGTAAACAGGAGGTACATTGCCTGTCCCACTCAGTGTTGGGGTTATGTCGAGTTCCTGAGGGTTGACAACAGGCTTCAAGGTAAAGTTCTGCAAGATGGTGGCAATGAATAAGAATATCTCCATGCGTGCCAGGCCCTCTCCGGGGCATATTCGCTTCCCTGGAAGTGAAAACAGCTGAGTAGACCAGAGTTTGTACTGAGCAGATGTGTTGCACGGCTTTATTTACCAGATACAGGTGCAGCAATGAGATGACTGTCAGGATAATTAAGAACATTTGCAAGAGTGTGTTAGAGAAAGACCCTTGGCAGTTTAGTTGCATGTGTGAAGGAAGAGTAGGATCAGGAGAAGTCTAAAATGTGAAGGGGGCATTACAGGAGGCAAGATGATAGAGAGCAAGGTGACATAAAGCACGGGTGGACAGTGGAGGGTTGAGGCTATTGGTAGGTGAGTGGTTGCATGTAGCCTGAGAGGTACTTAAGATGTGCTGGGGAAAAGTGGAGCTACCACAGAAAAACAGGTTGGTGGCTTTGTAGGAAAGTGACAGGTGTTTTAGAAAATGTCTGCATTCCATTCGTGTCGTTACATCAGAAACTCCTAGTATGAGGTTTGAGAAGCCACCAAGTCCAAAAAAGATGGGAGATGCAGCTGGGAAAGGAGAAGCAGGGAGGAGTTACCTAGAGAGCAGTGAGCCCCCAGGAAACACCACTGGGACCATGCTTGGAAGAGGGGAATGTGTGTTACAAGGAAAGGCAGGGTGGTCGCCACAGGGGGAGGCTGGCAGAGAGAGGAAGAGAGAGAAAGCCTGTGCTTTACCTGCTGAAAAGGGCATGAAGAACTCGCTCTTCTTAAAGGTGCCATCCTCCTTCAAGAAATGTCCAGGGTCGAACTCATTTGGATTTGGAAACTCTTTAGTGTCATGGAGGACAGAACTGAGGATGGGAAAGATTGTGGTGCCCTGAAGTAACACAAGAAGAAGAGCAGAGCATGAAGGGGAGGTGAGTTAGATCACATAATCCAACTGCATGCCAAGACTGACCTTCCTAGCACAGCCCTACTAGTGTCTTTGGTTTCTCTTTGGGGACCCTTCTTCTGGGGAGGAAGCTTTAGGGAGATCCTGCTAAATGTCACAGCAGGGACAGTTGTTGGCTGCTCTTCCTGAGTGCTCCCTCTCCCTTTCAGGCCTTCACATTAATTCACACCTTGCTCTGGTCATCTGCAGACACCCCACCTAATTCTTCCTCTTTCTTAGTGTTTCACAGTAATGAACTCTTAGATGCACTATGTTCCTTCTTTTCTGCAAGCCCCAAAAAGCAAAAGTATACAAGGTTGTGGAAATGAAGCTCTCTTGTCCTCTCCTGACAAATTCCTCCTTCCACGATCATCTTTTTTTTCTCTTACTGACCAGCCATTGATGGGGCAGTGAGATAAATAATCCAGCAGTGAATACACAAGAATCCTCTGCTGGAAGCTGAGTTGTTCCTCAGGTCCTGCCTTTTGATTTTACACTGATAGCTGAAAATAAAAACACCAACAGCCTGTGTGCTGCTGTTCCCCTGCTGTACACTGTCACCCAGCAGCTAGGATGTAACATTAGCATTGCTGCAGTGGGCCAGGCCAGACCATGGGTTGCTGTAGCCCATCAGCCTGCCTCTGGCAATGACCAGCAGTGGCTACCTCAAGAAGCGTGTAAGAACAGGGCAAACAGGTTTTGCCTGTTCCCTTGAATGCAAACATAGCCTCCAGCACCATGTGGCTCAGGGGCTTTCTGTGCTAAATAACCACCCACTAACTTTGTTTCCAAGCATGAGCACAGGCTCTCCTGAATGGTAGTGAGAAGTTCCACAGCTTTGCTGCTTTTTGCATGAGGAGCCGTTGCTTTGGGGGTTTTGAGGGTTTTTTGGTTGGGTTTTTTTTGTGAACCTGCTGTATTTCTGCAGATAGGTAAAGCTGCAGAGCAAGTGAGCAAAGGTATTGGGCAGAGCTACTGTTCCAGTATTGGCCCATGGAGGAGCAACAAGGAATTGCAAGTGAGCTACAGGAGCCTGAGGATAAAACCTTCATGATGGGCTGGGTGACAGTGAGGTCAGACCACAGCATTTCTAACTTCTGGCTTATAACCGAAAGCCTCAGAGCAAACATGCTGCCCCCTTGTTGTTGAAAAAGCTTGCCCACTAACCTTGGGAATGATGTAGTCCCTGAAGCGGGTGTCTTTGGTCACAGTGTGAGGGAGACCCAGGGGGATGAGGGAGATGAATCGCTGGATTTCATGGACCACCGCATCTGTGTAGGGCATCTGGGTCCGGTCAGCCACACAAGGTCTTCGTGATCGTCCTACTACCTTGTCAAGCTCTTCTTGAACTTTCTCTGTTGTGAAAGGCATAAGCCATAAAATGGGTAAAGAGAAGCAAATCTACCTAAACAAGTTGCCCTAAGTTGTCCCCAAATCACATATCACAAAGGACAGAAGCATTGATGTTGATTTTGGAGTTGACTAGAACACATCTCCACTGTGGCCCATGCGAAGACTGTCCTCCTAGCGACTTGGCTAAATAGGAGTACTGGGAGATAAAAGATGTGGACACAGTCAAGTCCCTGGCTGTGAGGGGAGTGCGACTGATGATGCCAGCGAAACTGAGGAAACTCTCATAGCCACCCTGGGAAATGATGGTGCAAGGACTTTGCCTGTTTAAGTAAAATGTGAAAGAGGAGAAAAGTTGGGAGAAGGACGTGGTGTTAGACACGTGCCCAGCCCAGGGGAATAGGTAGAGAGGAAGAAGTCACACACTGGTACCTTGTATCTTCGGGTATTTGAGAAGAAGCAGAAGCCCATATCTTATGGTGGTGCTAGTTGTCTCAGTTCCGGCAGCAAACAAGTCAAAGGTGGTAATTATCAGGTTCTCCATGAAGAAACTGGAATTGGGAAGCTCTTTCTCCTAGGGAAAAGGCTGGGCTGTTTCTCTTGCTGAGCTGAGAAGAAATGACCCTTTCTTGGGTCATCCTGGCCTTCTTTTTCACCTGGAGCTGTTGCATTTCTTAACTAAGGTGCAACAGCCATCTGGGACATTACAATGCTATCTTTGTGCAGTAGTGTCAATCCCAGAGCTTCTTGCACCAAATGGTATGTAGCTGCCTGTTTGCCTTTGCTGTGCTAACTACTTTCCAGTGAAAGGACTGCAAGACCAGACTGCAAATGTCCCTGTTTTTCAGTGAGAGCAGATGAAAATCTTGCTGTCCAAGCAGCTGCAGATAGTGGCTGGTGACTGTGCAGACCCAGAGCTATAAGCTCTAGCAGAGGCAGTATCTGAGGTATTACTGTTTTCCCACTGCACTGCCCAGGTGCCTGGGCAGGAGTCATCCCAGTGTCTCAGTTAGGAGAGGGAAGGGGAAGGAGCTCAGCGTAGGTGTGTTTGGGGATGAACTGAGACTGTATGCTGTCTCTTTACCTCCTGCATTTTCCTGAGGAAGCAGTCGATGAAATCCTGAGGGGAACTAGGGTCTAGAGAAGCTTGGTGCATCTTCACTTCCTCTGACACAAAGGCTTTTAGAGAATTAAATTCTGTGAATATTCTGTTGTGTGGGCCAGGCAAGTGATACAGGATATTTGGGAACATCTGGTAGAGCTGGAAGGAAAGAAACAGGAAGATCTGTAGCATGACCATTGCCCCATCCTTTGAGATTATCAAAAAGCCTAGGAAGGCCACAGCCTGCTCAGCTGAGCCAAGCAGAAGGGCTATGAGGTTGGGCAGTCTGACAGGGTGGTAGGGGCTTGCTTTAGTAGTAGTAGGAACCTTAAAGGTGAAGAAGGATGTTCAGGACTAGGGGGAAGCTGGACTTGGAGTTTGCAAAGCCAAATCCATTGCTGAGAGTGCTTCTTGCTCTCCATTGAATTTTCTCCTGTGCAGCACAGCATTGATGAGGCCTTCTTAGAAGACTGAAATGGGACTTCATTGGGAGGGAGGCCTCCTGCTTCCCTGGGAGAATGTTGCCACTGTGAAATGGCTACCAAACGTACCTGTCCCCAGTGGGAGTTCATCATCTCAAAGATGTTGTTCAATCTGTTCATCAGGTCTAGGAACCTTTTGTCTTTATAGTCATATCGTTTCCCAAAGACAATGGAGCATATGACGTTGGAGACAGCACAGCTCAGCATGAAGGTTGGGTCAAAAGGTTTTCCTGTAATTTCAGAAAAGTTACAAACCATAAAACCCCCCTGAAACTATGGCTACTTAAGGCTACCGTGAGTAACCTGAGCTCTGATTGTTAGTGAAAATACTAGATCACAGTTTCTGAGTGACACAGAAACATCCTCCAAAAAGAACAGTACCTGATCACAGAAATATTTACTGCTTTGTAATGAGGAGTAGCTGGTACATAGACCAAGCACATGGGAACTTCAATTCTATGCTAAAGACATGGGCTCCCTAAGTACAGTCCTTTTTTTTGCAATCATAAGCTATGTTAAAAATAGACCACACCCTTTGTTTTGTTGATCTCTTCCAGCAAGTACTCGGCTTCCTCCTGGATCCTTTCTTCAATGGTCCTCTTCCCCATTCCAAAGTTGCGAAGAGTGGTGAGAGCAAACCGCCGGACTTGTAACCACTCCTTGTTGTTGCTGAAAATAATCCCTTCAGAGGAAGAAGAAAGAGGGAAGACCTGACTTGGGCATGCTGAGTGCGAGATGAACAAAGGCTCATGGTGACAGTGAATCTTGTCCCTGGGAGAGTACTGACATGGTACTGTCATAGAGTACCATGGTTTGGAGGCAGTCTTTGGATGTCTTATAGTCCAACTGCCTGCTTTTGGTCCTCTCCACCACATACCCAATCTTCTTGTGAACAATCCATCACTCAGATAATCACATAATTTCCCTTGTTGCAGCTGGTGGCTGTTGCCCCTTGCCCTTTGGCTTTCCATTGCTGAAATTAGTCTGGCTCCATTTGTCTGCTACCCTCTTTGGGTGGTGGAAGCCACCAATTACTGCCCACTCTGCCTTCCCTTGTCCAGGTGGGACCCACCTACTTCCCACAGTCTTCCTTCATGCATGGTGCATGCCAGCTCTAATCTGCCAAATACAGCCTCAGCTCTTCCCTTCTCCTCAGCAGGAACTCAGTCAGCAAACATACCTAATCCATTGTTAGCCCTGTCTCCTATTGGCATTTGTCCTCTGGCAGCAAACTCCTCCGCACGCTCAACCAAGGCTTCTTTCACCACGTCATGTCCATACAACATCACCACAGGATCGGAGCCCATGTGCACTGTGAACACTGGTCCATACTCTTTACTGAGCTGTCAAAATTCAAGAGAGAACATGGCCATAAAGAAGATAGAGAGGAGAAGTCGAAAAGTGGCCTTGCTGCTGCCTCCAATTGCAGGCAGTATAGCCTTACAGGCCAGCAGTGTCAAGATTTGGTCTTATGATAAATGTGGGTGTGGTGAGGATTCCCAGCTATCAGGTACAGAACAACAGTAACAGCAGTGAGTAGGAGCAGCTGAGAGTCCCATGACTTTTCTGCTCCTCTGGGATTGCCATTTGTCAAGCTATGACCACAGGTTGTCCACATGCACAGCTCCCACACATTTCTTGCCCATAGAACAAAGTAAGAGAAGAAGATGGTGGCCTTACCTTCTGGAGGGTTTTGGCCAAGTTCTTTGGTTTCACCTGCACCACATTACCTAGGAGGGGAAGGGGAGCTGGTCCTGGAGGCATCTTCCCTTTTCCGGACTTCCCTCTCCATGCTGTGAAGGAGAGCAGGCAAGCAATGCAAACCAGGAGGACAACAGTGGCTGCTACCAGGAGCATTATTTGGTTTTGCACCTCAGGAGGGAGTGACTCTGGCTGCTGGAGCCTGAGTTTATATACTGAAGGGCTGTGTTAGCTCAACAGCACATTTGGATCACGTGCCTGATTTAGTCAATCATTTGTTAGACTGCCCTGTGTTATGCAACAAGGACTTCTCTCAAAGTTAATTATCATTGAAGACATGCCTTATCTCAAACAACTGCAGAGGCCAACAAAGCTTAAGAACTTTATAATGTGCTTATGAAACTTATTCTGTTTCACTTAGAGTTCATTGTTAAAGAAATCACACTAGGGGCATCCTCTTCTACTGAGGCACTCCCAGAAATTCACTGTCATGAGAGCATCTTCCAAGTACTTCCATGGATTTTCTGTTTTCCAGTATGGATTGTACAGGCTCTCAGTGGGGTGAGCCATCCTTGGTTGCTCCTGAAGCCTTCCTGGCATTATCAGAAGAGTTTGCACTTCATGTGACGTGCCAAAGAACATACTGATGTGTTGTTCTCAGTGCGCAGCAATTGCCTCCGTCCATCCTTAGGGGTGTCTGGCCTCATAAGAGAGGAAAATACAAAATATCCATCTAGCAAGGGTAAAAAGATCTCCAGACATCCCAATAGACAAGAAAGCACTTGCTGGGAGAGAGATGATAAAGACATAGGAGAAGGAGACTAACTAAACCTTGGGACTCAAACTCTTCAAGGTCTCCTAAAAGAGAGAAAGAGGGAGAGAAGCAGGTAGAGAAGAGAGAAACGCAGAACTTGAAAGGATCTCTGGGGAATGGCTTCCCAAGATGAGACAGAGCTGCACTTGTGAGGGGCTGGGTGTAGGTTAGTGCAGCCTGGCAACTAGTCCTTGCACTTGCAATGACCAAAGAAGCCCACCCATCATACTACTGGAAGTTGGCATGCACAAGTTCCTGTTTTGTTGATGTCTGATTCTGATATGAGGAACTGCTCCCTTGGAAGGGCCACAGGTGCTCTGGGAGGTCGAAGAGCATACCTGGTGTGTTGCAAGGACTTCAAAAAGAGCTGGAGGCTTCCTGCCCAAGATTACTTCAGGCGCTGTGTACCTTCGAGGTCCCAACAGCAGTAGCAATGGCAGATAGAAAGGACCCTCAGGGCTGTGGCACTGCTTGTGCTCAGCTTGCTCAGCCTGGCCGTATCCCCATCTCTCCTGAGCTGTGACACTTTCATAGGCAGAGACATCTTTTCCAACTGAGCAGAAGGTGTTGTAAGGAGAGGGGAGGTGGGACTTGGTGGGAATTAGCAAGAGATCAGGGTGAACTGGGTGCGTGGCTGGAGTGTTTGGGGTTTGTTGTGCAACAGTGCGTTAATGCCTTTCCCTTTCACTCAGATGTGCTAGTGAAGGTCTCTGTCCCTTGCAAAAGTTTTTGTAGCTTCCCTATGAGTTCTTAAGTCATCCTCACTGTCTTGCATAGGCACAATAATTTGCTAGTTGTTCTTTTTAAATCTCATTTCACTTTTTAAAGACCAATACTTGATAGTTTGGTGGAAAAAATTAATTGCCAAGAAGTTGGGGCTAGTTGCTATCTCCTGGCCTGAACTCCTGTATGAGCTCAGATGTTGCCAGGGCAGTTCATGGAAGTTCATATGAGTTCACCTGGTGGAAGTGGAGTTCATGGAAGTTTGCACTGCTATGTGAGGTCTCTCTGCTGCCAGCATTCATGACTTTACTTTCTTCCCTGTAAAGTTGCCTTGTTCCTGGGGACAAAGGCTCACTTCTCAGCTTTGCCTCACAGTTTGCAACATACTTTTGGCAAAAGCTCTGGAACTAGGAATGCCTTCAAGATTTCTCATTTTTATCAGGATAAAATCATTATATTCTAAATGTTCCCACCACCCTGGCAGACACGCTGAGGATTTACAAGGGAGGAAAACCCATAAGACTAGTCACTCAGACCTTCCCCTGTGAAAAACCATGGGCCTTTTCATGTCACATCTTCCAGTTTGCAGACACTAAGAGTAAGCAGGGCTGATCTGTCTTCTCCATCCATGTGAAAGTACAGGAAGGCCAGGCTGAAATCTCCTTCTCTCCATCTTCCCCAGAAACTTTGGGTTTATGTTCATTGAAGGCAAATACTAGGGATATTCAAAGAAAAGTGTTGTAGCTTTGCCTGTTTTTTCTAAAATAAAGCACAGGCTAGAAGAAAATCTGTCATCATTGAGTAGAATAACCTGCAAGGTTGCTGAATGCACCTTCTCTTTTTGGACTTCAGTTCAGAAGATGGCACTGGAAAATGCCACTCCTGCAGCCATCACCCCTCATCTCCAGGGTGTTTGGTGCAGATATCCCTGCTGTCTGCGAATGCTCTTCATCTTCTGTGGAGGATTGTTTCGACTGAGTCCCTTTTCCATGCACTGCCATTCTGTTCTGCTTACAGTACACGGTACAGACCAGACATGTAGCACTCTCATCAGGGGCAGTCCCACAATGCGTGGGGCATTCTGTATTCCTCCTGGCACTCCTTGGTGGCAGTGTTTAGCACCTCCTTTTCTTCCCACGGGTTTCTAGACATATGTCAACAGCCAGGGCAACTCCTACATTGCTGCTATGTCTGCCCCAATCTCCTAGGCTCAAAATTGATAGGAGAAGAGGATTTTCCTCACCGACCCTTATGCTCTGCGTGTCCTGTTTGTGGTGGTCTTGGGTGCTAGCTAAATTGGTGCTTACAGATGGATTACTGTAACTCGTGAGAACTGTCAAATGGATAAGGAAGAGGTTTGAGAGATAGAGAGATCTGCCTCTTTGCTCTCAGCCAGGCTGCTTTCTACTGCCTATAACAACTTCTTCCAAACAAAGCATTTAATTTCCATGAATTTCAGGCTCATTTCACTTGCCTCCTATGTCTACATTATCCAACACAGCTGTCAAGTGTGTGTGTGTGTGGAAATTAGGACAGGACATTTGCTTGAAAGTGTACTCAGCACAGGTATTGCTTGCTGTATCTACAACACTCCCAGTGTTGTTTCACATAGTTATTCACATGTACAGGTGTTTTTCAGTAATAACAAAGTATTGGTGGGTTGAAGTGTAATGAAAACTATCTATAAATCCAAAGTACTTTGTTTATTTGCTATTGTTTACCCAGTTACCAGCAGATAACAGTCAAACGAAGCGAGTCATACAGCGACTGTGAGATTTGAGCAAGCTGTCTTGGCATAACACTCAGCTTCTACAAAGATGAAGACTCCCTCCCTGCCGAAGTCCAAATCTTTTCCCCTAGTGACTCTCCACCGTGGCTGCCTGGTGCCCAAGGCCAGTGCTGGGTGAGCACATTGGGTTCATGAGTGCCTTTCGAACAGCAGCCATGCAGGGAGTCTGGTGAGATCATTTGCTTCAGTCCCTGCTGTGTGGAGCAGCTGAAAAGGTCATGGAACAGCCCTCGTAGTTGGTGTACAAAAGAAGGAATGTGCAGGGTAGGCACAGTGACATTCTTCACCCAGCTGGAATCATGGCATCCTGTAGAGCTGTGGAGGAAAGATGTGCTGTGGGGTAAGATGGAAAAGCAGAGGAAATGCCTCCCTTGGACTCGGCTTCTACCCATACCTGTTGATGATGGTTGGCTGGAGAGGTGAGTGTGCTGCCTGCTGCATGGTGCTATGCAGGTGTCCAGGCATTGGAGGGTCTGCTGAGAGCAGATGTGTGGGTGGCTACCAGTGGAAGTGCATTATTAATGGTCAAGATTAGAAATCATGCTCATCTAACCCACACAGTGTGCTGGAATGTGTGTAATGATCTAGTACAAAGGAAATATCAGATTACAAAGGAACATGATGGCACAGGCTGTGCCAGTTCTCCTGTTGCAAAAAGTAGGGCATAAAAAGACATCCACAAACTATGTGGTAAAGACATTCAAACCTCCATTGCATGAATGTAGAAACATCTGCATGGAAAGGTAGACAATAAGGCTTTTACTCAGCATGGGTGCTGTAGCCTGATCACAGACTCACAGAGTCATTAAGGTTGGAAAAGACTTCCAAGATCACCAAGTACAACTGTCTACCCAACATTATCATTACAACTAAACCATGTCCTGAAGTGCTATGTCTACATGTTTTTTGAACACGTCCAGGGATTGTGACTCCACCACCTCCCTGAGCAGTCTGTCCCAATGCCTCACCAGGCTTCCAGTAAAGGAATTCTTCCTAATGTCTAATCTAAGCCTTCTCTGGCACAACTTAGGCCCATTACCTCTCCTATCACTAGTTACTTGGGAGAAAAGACCAACACCCACCTCACTACAGCCTCCTTTCAGGTAGTTGTAGAGAGCAATAAGGTCTCCCCTCAGCCTCTTCTTCTCCAGACTAAACAACCCTAGTTCCCTCAGCTGCTCCTCATAAGACATGCTCTCCAGACCCCACAGTAAGCTTCATTGCCCTTCTCTGAACCCACTGCAGCACCTCAATGTCTTTCTTATACTGCGGTGCCCAATACTGAACAGGATGCTCAAGCTGTGGCCTCACCAGTGCCAAGTACAGGGGCAGGATCACTTTCCTATTCCTGCTGGCCACACTGGTTTTGATACAGGGCAGGATGCTATTGGCCTTCTTGGTCACCTGGGCACACTGCTGGCTCATGTTCAGCTGGCTGTTGATCAGTACCCCCAGGTCCTTTTCTGCCAGGAAGCTTTCCAGCCACTGTTTCCCAAACCTGTAGCGTTGCTTGGGGCTGTTGTAACCGAAGTGCAGGCCCCAGCACTTGGCCTTGTTAAACCTTATACAATGATGATCCAACCTGTCCAGATCTCTCTGCAGAGCCTTCCTCTCCTTGAGCAGATCAACACTCCCACTCCGTTTGGTGTCACCTGCAAATGTGCTGGGGGTACACTTGATCCCCTCATCTAGATCCTTGATAAAGATGTTAAACAAGAATGGCCCCAAAACTGAGCCCTGGGGAACACCACGTTTGGCTGGTCACCAACAGGATTTAGCTCAGTTCACCACAACTCTCTTGGCTTGGCCACTCAGCCAGGTTTTAACCCAGCAAAGAGTCCACCTGTCTATGGCATGAGCCGCCAGCCTCTGCAGCAGAATTCTGTGGGACATGGTGTCAGAGGTCTTACTAAAGTCCAGGTAGACAACATCAACAGCCCCTCCCTAATCCATTAGGCAGATCACCTGGTCATAGATCAGGTTGCTCAAGCAGGACCTGCCCTTCATGAACCTATTTTTTTCTGGCCTGATTCCCTGGTTATCTTCTATATGCCATGTGAGTGCAACCAAGATGAACTCCTCAGTAATCTTCCCTGGTACCAAGGTCAGGCTCACAGGCCTGTAGTTCCCCAGATCCATCTTCTGTTCCACACTGGCGAGCCTCCAGTCATCCGGGACCTCCCCTGTTAGCCAGGACTGCTGATAAATGACGGAGGGGGGCTTGGTGAGCGCCATCATCAGCTCCCTCAGTAGTCTTGGGTGGATCCCATCCAGCCCCATAGACCTGTGGGTGTCCAGTTGGTATAGCAAGTGGTCAACTGCTTCCTCCTGGGTTATGGTGGGTTTATTCTGCCCTCCATCCCTGTCTTTCAGCTCAGGGGACTGAATACCCTGAGGATAACTGGTCTGACTGTTTAAGACTGAGGCAAAGTCTTTAAGTCCCTCAGCCTTTTCCTCATCCTTGGAGGCAATGTTCTCTGACCCATCCAGTAATGGGTGGAGATTCTTCTTGGCTCCTTCTATTGTTAATGTATTTGTAAAAACACTTTTTATTATCTCTGATGACAGTGGCCAGCTTGAGTTCTATCTGGACTTTTGCGTTTCGGATGTTCTCACTGCATGACCTAACTATATCCCTGTACTCTTCTTGGGTTGCTTGCCCCTTCTTCCAAAGCTGGTAAACGCTCCTTTTTTTCCTGAGTCCCATCAACAGCTCCCTGTTCAGCCAGGTCGGTCTCTTTACTGCTAGTTTGTCTTATGACACACTGAGACAGCCTTCTCCTATGCCTCTAATACTTCCTTCTTGAAGAATGTCCAGACTTCCTGGACCCCTTTGCCATTTAGGACTGTATCCCAAAGGACCCTTGCAACCAGTGTCCTGAACAGGCCAAAGTCTGCCCTCTAGAAGTCCATGATAGTGGTTCAGCTAATGCATGGCTACAGAGAAGGTTCTATATGAGTCACATTGCAGTTACAGGCAGGCAATGTGTGCTGCCAGGCAGAGCTTTCTTGGCATCACAGAGGCTCCCCCTACAAGTGTTTCAGGCCCATCTTAGGGTCCCACCTGTCAGCTTTTGGGTGTAGGGATCCCACAGAGCATATGGTCCTTCCACCTGGCAGCCAGACCTGGAACAGTCCTGCAGCTATCCCCACATAACTGCACTGCAAACAGGGCTGTATTCCTCAGCAAGGAGTGTTTAAGGGGACTTACCTCTTTTTAGGTGTGCAAAGCTTCCTGAGCTATATAGTTTTCCACAGGTTTCACGTGGAGGGCTATTTCTGCACTTGTATGTCAGCACCCTGTGCCTGGCATTTGAAGCAGTAGCACTTTTAAAAGAGCATTGTCACTCAGCTTATTGCACTCACACCATGTAATGAGCAATTAGAGCAGCAGTAGAATATAGGGAGAAAAACAGATCTGCTTGATGGGCCAGAATTGGGAAGAACTCAGGGTGAGGAAAAGGATTGAAGACCCTCCTGGCATTCTACAGTGGATTGCACAGATAAGCTCCTCTCAGCTTAGTGATGTGAATACAGACCCATCTCTTGAAATAAGCTAAGCTCCTGCCCTGTGGTTTTCTTCAAAGGATGCAAGCAGATTGTGATGGGTTTGGATCCAGGTGAGGGCAATAGAAGGTGTTAAACTGCTGGTTTGGGTCCACCTGGACACTTCAGGAATTTCCAATCCCAGCTGGCTCCACAATTTAAAAGGGTTAGGCCAAGAGCAGCTACTTTATGGTCTTTAACAAGAGAGCAGGATGGGTGTTGCAGGGCAGTTTGGGAGTGCATTTAGAACTATGCTCTTCTGGGGTGTTCTTGGCCCACTTGCTTTTGTTGTGGGGGCTCAGGATAGTGTTTTTTCCAATTCCACACTGCTGGATTGTGGCCAAGAAAGCCTACAGCTGACCTTACCTCCAGGCTGGGAAAGGAACGCTTCCTTTCTGCTGACTATTTGGGGTGAGGATGGTGTTAAGAGCCTTTCTGACTTCTGTATTGTTGCACAGTGCAGAGGTATGCCTGGAATGAGGAGAAAGGGGCGGGTTTTGATGTGAAGTGTTGTCTGACAGCTTCAGTGTATCTTGTGTAACCAGGGGGCTGTTTATATGACCCAGCAGTCAAGGGTTTTGGTGGAATGCTGTGCCTGGATCTAGAAGGTCTTGGTTGCTGTGTTCCCTCCCACACCTCTGCTGACCCAGACTGGCTAGGGCTCTGTTTCCTACATAATGGTAGGACTGGAGGGGACTCCATCTTCAGTGTGGGATATTGAAGCCTCAGTTGCTTTTCTCTTCTTTTACTAGATACTGAGGGGAAGGCACATGCTCTACAGAATGACTCTGACTGCGGGCTCTCGGTATCTAGGACTCCGGATGGCTCTAGGAAAATATTGGTCTCCTATACTGGCTGTTATGTCTTTGAATGGGTGAGTGACCTTTGTCGTTCTGCTGGGACCATGACTGCTGCTGCTCTGGATGCCCTGACTGGTGTGGCTCTCCCCCAGGATGGTAATTACCTCATGCTGGTTGGGCTGGAAGGAACAGATGCTACTGGACAAAAGGCTCCTCATGAAGAGAAGCTGCTCAGGTGCCCTGTGGACCTTCCTGGTAAGACTCTGACAGCTGCTGGGGAAACCCTGCTTTTATCTTGTGGTGAAGAGTGCCCTTTCTTTCTGATAACTATTCCTAGTCAGTCTGGAGGCTGGGAAAGGAGACTTATTGCTGTGCACAAGACTCCCTGGAGAAGGGTTTGGACACATGAGCCACCAGCTTGCTGGGGACTTGTGCCTCCTTTGCAAGGTCAGCAGGTGACTGTTCCTTGTGTCTCCTAGCCATATTCTGACTGCACGAGTCCCTGCAAGTTCTGGGGTCGAGCCAGAGACTAGGTACAATGATTTTCCTAACTACCAGAGTTGATCCAGAACACCTTATCCTGACAGATACAACATAGTCCAATCTCCTGTATGTAGCTTCATAGGGAGCCTCTTTTCCAGGGAAATGCATGTCCCTTCTAAGCAGGCTTCCGTGACAGCTCTAGGCCATGTGTTTGACCCTCATCTGAGTCTAACTGTCCTTATTTGTATGCAGAGTCACCAGGACACCTTCCACTGGTGTCCTTCGTGTCTTTGTTCTCCTGCTCTTGGACTTTAGCTGTGAACTCCTGCTGTTTCTTCTAGCCCTGGATGCTCCAAGCAGTAGTGTCTGTTCTGCTGTCTTCAGCCAAGACCGGCTGCCATGTGCCTCCTTGCCAGTCAGCCAGGGAGACTGTGAAGTACGAGGATGCTGCTATGACCCTAGGGACAGAGAGAAGCCTTGTTACTTTGGTAACACAGGTAAATGTGAGTGAGTGTCCTCCCCTCCTGCTGGAGGAACTACAAACTGGGATTCCTCACTTCCCTGGCAGAGCAGGATTGGCATGTACTAGGTGGCTTAGGGCTGTGTTTTTGGCTGCCAAGAACATTCCATCCCATTGAAGCACCCTGCCCTTTTATGTGTAGTGCAACAGACCTGGGTTTATGGACAGAATCAGTGTCGCTCTTGGAGCTGGTTGCACTTGTCTTGTTTGTGCTTGCTTTGAGGGCTGCAGGTAGGAGAACTTGCAGTACTTTCTGACCTTGTCTTTGCTGTGATGTTTGAATCTCCTTTCCATCCCTTTTCTTCTTGAGCTCAAGACTGATTATATCTCTTCTTCCAGTGACAGCTCATTGCACACCAGATGGCCAGTTTTCTATTGCTGTCTCTCGGGATGTGACCCTGCCACCCGTTATTCTGGACTCTGTGCGACTGGCCAGTGGACACAGTACCGGCTGTGTCCCTGTTGTGAAAAACAATGCCTTTGTTGTGTATCAGTTCCCCCTTTCTGCCTGTGGCACCATTTTTCAGGTAAGAGCTGCAGCTGTCACCAGGCTGAAATAGCAGGAGCTTGTAGACCTGGAAGAAACTGATGTGGCTTTGGCTGCTTGATGGTCACCCTAAAGACTTCCAGAGGCCAAATGCCATTCTCTAGACTGGTATTAATCCAGCTTGACTTTACTGCAGTGGCTATGGGTCTGTCATCCCAGGTGTCTGGAGACCAGGCTATCTATGAGAACGAGTTGGTGGCATCCAGGGATGTGAAGACTGGGAACCTTGGTTCTGTCACTTGGGATAGTACTTTCAGGTAATACCCTGGGGCTGATATTGCTGGCTGTTGTGAATTGTTCCTATTTCACAACAGGGCACTGGGGCAGGCTATGGGCTTGTGGGTATGTTTCTAGTTAGTGGGAATAAAGTTGGTGCTGATCAGCTTGGAGTCTCTGGATTGTCACTGAACTCTGAAGAGAATTTCAAAAGTTTCTTGAAATGAATTATTGGAGGAAAGGTTGGGGATGTGACTAATTAAAGCAGGTATTATGTTGCAGAAAGGAGGTATCAGTGTGACCTTTCTATCTGTCTGATATAGGGTTTTCCTGTCCCACCAGGTTACATGTCCGCTGTAGTTACTCTATCATTGGAAGCTCTATTCCCTTGAGTGTTCAGGTCTTCACATTGCCACCACTCCCTGCTGTGTCTCAGCCAGGTCCTCTGTCCTTGGAGCTTCGTGTTGCCTCAGGTATGTGAGGTTGCAGGACTTGCTCAAGCCTCTTGGTGCAGGGCTCTGGTTTCTGCTGAATAATAAGGGAATACTGGTGGGTGAACCTGGCACTGTTTCTTCCCTGCCATGGTGAGAACTTACTGACATAGCTATAAAAGATGCTTTCAGGTTGCCTCTTTCCATTTGTTCCTACGCTAAAATGGCACTGGGGTTTCTTCTGTCCCAGATGGAAGCTATGCTTCATACTATACGGACAGTGACTACCCTGTTGTGAAGACTCTGAGAGACCCTGTTTATGCAGAAGTTAAGATCCTTCAGAGAACGGACCCAGACCTGGTTTTGGTCCTGCACCACTGCTGGGCCACACCAAGTATCAATCCTCAGCAGCAGCTGCAGTGGCCTGTTTTGGTGGATGGGTAAGTGACTTGTGAATAGCTTTGGGCCAGGAGAATGACTCTCACTTTTTCTCACTGCTGACCTCTCCTTTTCAGGTGCCCTTATGCAGGGGACAACTACAAGACACAGCTGATGCCTCTGAGTCTTGCCTCAGGAATACTGTTCCCCTCTCACTACCAGCGTTTCACTCTCTACACATTCACCTTTGTGGACACTGCTTCCCAAGAGATGCTCTCTGGGCTGGTAAGGTGCTGTCCTGCTTGCCTAGCTTCCTTTTGAGGACAAGTAACATGTGTGAGCAATAAGAACCACTTCATAACTTTGAGACTCTTTGCTTTGGTGGGGTGAGAAGGCAAGGGGTCAAAGACTAGGAAAAAACTCTCCTGAAACAGGAGGGTAGAGGTTGATGCACAAAACTCTATTCCCTGAGACAAATGTGGTGGAGGTAAGACACATCACTGGAGAGATGTGACAGAAAAGAGACTACTGAAAGGATAGAGTTACTTAAGCAAGAGCTAGCTTGCTGCCTAAGCCTTTCTGTTGAACTAGGGTGCATGCTCTGACTATAATTGATATTCTGTAAACTAAATTTGTTGGCCAAAATGACTGGGAAATAGGCTTTTGGTATCTGGGAAGCCTTTCGGCTCTGAATCTTGTGAGCAGTTAAGTTTCATGAAGTTTACCATGCCTTGTACTGTTTGCTTGGTGCTCCTGGGATCAATTAATACTCAAAACTGGTCCAGCTATATCAAGGCAGTGGTCACAGCTGTATGAGGTGTTGGGAAGAAGTTCTGTAATTCCAGATCTGATGCAGTTTGAAGGCATATGGTAAAGGTGCTTTGCAGCAGGCAGCAGAGGGCTCCAAGGCTGCAGCCTGGACATGAAGCAAGGCGAAGAAATCTTTCTGCTGTCTCCCTTCTATGACCATGTACACTGGGTCTGGCTATGATAGAGGTAACTTTCCTCATAGCAGCCCATGCGATGCTGTTTTTGGATTTGTGGTGAAAACAGTGTTGATAACACACCAATGTTCTAGCTATTTGCTGAATAGTGTTTGCACAGTATTAATGCTTTTTCTCCTTGCTCTTGTGTTTCTCACCCCCAAGTAAGTAGGTACAGGGTGGGCTAGAAGCTAGGAGGCAGCTGAGCTGGGACAGCTGACCCAAATTGGCCAAAGGGCTATTCCATGCTGTATGATGTCATGCTCAGCAGTAGACACTGAAGGATTTTCTTTCAGTGTAGCTCAGACGGGCTGGGCATCAGCCTACTTGTGGGAGCAGGGTAGATGATTTGCCCTTGCATCACTTGTGCTTTGGTTTTGTTCTTCCCTCTTTCTCCCCACCCCCCTCATTTATCAACCTTTATCTCTCCAGCCATGTGTTTTCTTGCTTTTGCTTTTCCTATTCTTTCATCATCCTAGGGGGAATGAGGAGGTGGCTGTGTGGGTGCTTACCTTCTGGCCAGGGTCAAAGCACCACACAAGTGTATCCCTTGTCTACAGGTAGTGCTTGAGTGATTCCAGGCTGTGTCCCATTCTTACTAGGTGTACCTGCACTGCAGTGCCTCAGTGTGCCACCGGTCTGTACAGGAGTCCTGCACCACCACTTGTCCTTCTAGAGCCAGTAAGTGTCCTAGCCTTCCTACCTCCCCATCCAAAGGAGCAACAAAGGTCTAGCCTCCAAGCTGAAGGGTAGAGAGGGCACATAGGCTATGGGACCCTTAAGCCATGGACAGCTTGACAAGGCATTTCCCCCTCCTTTCCATCAAGGAAGAGCCCTTGCCCTTATTCCAGAAGGGCAGAAGTTTTCATAGGCTCTTAATTCTGTGTTGACTCCCATGGAAGGCTTGGTCTTCAGAGCCTCACATGTGTTGAGAAACTGACCTGGACAAAGTTTGCTGACCTTCAGAGCTATAAATCTTCCTACTTAAAACCTTTATCTTGCTCTGTAGGGGGTAGAAGGAGTGTTGGACATCCTCTCCAGGACAGTGCCTCCCATGTCTCCAGTAAAGGCCCTGTGATTTTCCTTCAGGATGAGATAAGATTGGACCTAGCCAAGGATGGCCTTGGTAAGTGTGCCAGCCCAACATAGCCAGGCTGAGGATAGGGGGCTGGCCTAAGTCTTTCCTGCAGAAAGACTGAGCCCCTAAGGTGTCCGTGTGCCTCAGAGGGGGTGTTAACTGAGCCCTCTCTCTCTCCCCAGGAGCAGCAGTGCAAGCTGCAGAGCCCTGGCTGCTGGGCTTTGCTGCTGTGGCAACTGCAGCAGCTCTGTGCGTGGTGCTTGTGGCCGCTGTGCTGCGGTGGAGGAAGGTGCCTGTAACACATGAAATCACTATACTGCAATAAAGTGGTCATTCAACCCCCTTGGTCTGTGGGACTCCTTCTCCTTAGCCCAGAGCACACGGTGTTGAATAGGAGTGTGTTTTGGGCACCCTGGCTGTAAGCCTTTGTTTGCAAGACAAATTATCCTGATAGCTGAGAGAGCTTTCCAAATGCTGTTTCTCTGGATCCATCTCATTTTCCTGTCTATTACTGTGCTCTGGGATTAGTGTTAACTGCTGCTGTCAGGGGAGGTCCTTGCCGTGGCCTGGGTTTCTGGGAAGCTGCAGACTGACACAAGAGCAATGCTGGATGATGTCTGCATTTCTGTTAATGGGTAAGGTGGCTTTCAAAAGTACTTGTCTTTGCTTCTCTCAACGACTGAGTAGAAGGGCAGCAAAACTGATCAAAAGCAAACCCTGCAGCTGCTTCTCCTTTGTGGCTGCAGAGCTGGTACTTGACCATGCAGAGAAGCTGGGAATTGCCAATTTGCCCCTGAGCTCACTGCGTAAGTCAGGGCTGTGCTCATGTGGCAGGACTTGGAAGCAAGGATGGAAAAGCACTAGACAAGTGGGCCTTCCTAACGATGCTGTTTCTGAACCTATCTCTCTTGCTTTGGAAACAAAAGAGCATGATTGATTTTTGTTTATTTTTTTTCTGGAGTATGAAAACAGGGTAACTTCATTCCAACATAATAAAATCAAAGGGCCTAGGTGGTTTGGACTTCAGGGGAAAATAAACTTGTTTTAAAGATTGATCTTAAACCTTGATGTGAGAGCAGTTAGGAGTCTTCAAAGCTCTTGGATTAATGCTAATTTAACACCACTGTTGGCATTAACAGTGCCATGGATGTGCTCTTTTGAGACAAAAATAAAACTTGCTGTTCTGATAATCAGGACCCATTTGGTGTGGGTCAGTCACAGCAGCTGAGCAGGATCTTTCTCAGCTTCCTGAGGTCCTGAGCAAAAACAGTCTAGCAAACCTCTCCTGACGGTAGAGGAGGAAAGGGGTCCACTGCCCAGGCTGGAGGAGCTCTCTCTGGTGCTTGCACTCACACTGAGATCCCCTTATAGCTGATGGGCGAGTCCTTGAGGAAGTATTCTTGAGGAGAAGGGAAACATTTTTTTTTATTTTTTTTTTTTTTCTGGTTTCCCCTCCCCCAACAAGCTTGATTAGAAATTCCCCCTGTTAAAATATAGGGGAGTAGCCTTACTCATTCTGCTTAGGGGCCTTTAAAGAGAAAGGGTGGATTTTGGAAGGTGGAAGCTTCCAAGCAAAGAACTGAACAGTATCTCACTTGAGGTAGCAGATAATGTTCTATTTAATTGGCTTCTGCCAATACTGTGTGGTGTTAACAAGTGGTGGGAACTGCTTTGTAGTTCCTTTCTTGCTCCAACAAGAAATTTCAGGAATACTCTTAAACCGTTTTTATTTTTCTAGCAGAACTGCTTTTCCCTGCTACTTCCAGGATAACCAGTGCTCTTAGTCTTGCCTGCTTTTAAAATCTAATCGGAAGAACCAATAAGACTCCTCCAAGTCGTACGGTGAGAGGGTGAAGATCACAGGCTGAAGAAATAATCAGCTGGAGATAGATCAAACAGCCCCTTCCTTTAGGGAGTGCTCCTGGCAACTAAATGACCTTGATACAGGTGGAGCTTTATTCAGAAAAGCCGAGTGTAAACTCCTAATGTGTCTTATGAAAAGTCTTTAGCAACCGTCTGTAATGTTAATTAACTGGGCAATCAGAGGGGTAATAGACCACACCTTTTCAGTACACCAGACAGGGTGCTCTGGCACTGTTCTTAACTGTGTGTGCTAGCCAGGATCTTAACACCGTCCTGGTGGCTGCTGGAGCTTTCCCGTGCTTCAGTAAGGCTGACAAAATTACTTGGAGAGCTCAGATGCCTATCTGGAGGCTCAAGGGGTTATGAGAGGAGAGCCCCTGCCCAGCTGCTCCCTGCTGCCCTCCGTGGGGCTGCTGAGCTGTCCCAAAGCGGCAGGGAGCTCTGGGCATGTAGTCTTCTGGGGCTCAGGTAGCTTTCCCCTGCAGGGGCTATCCCCTCTGGTGCAGAGCTGATCTTCCGGTGAAGGACCTGCTGCTTAGTGCAGGGTGCATTAAGTGGTAAGTGGAGGTGGATGCAATTAATTCCTTTATTCACTCTGTGGAGAGTTTTTTTTCTGTGCTTAAGGCTTGCAACTTGGCCCTGGGCCAGAAAGGAAGGGCATGAGCAACAGTGGGATAAAAGTTGTCCATGTGAAGCACTGGCACAGGGCTGCTAAGCAACACAGATGCTTCTCTCTCTGGTGCATTGTCCCTTTCTTCCTAGCTCATTCTGCTTCTCCACTGGGGTGCCAGTGGCTTTTGTTACTGCTTTATTCTGCAATTTTCACTCCTGCAAAAGTGTAATTTTTTTTTTCTTCTACCTCCACAAGTGCATTTCTGTTTTTTTCTTTAGCTTTTTTTTCTTTTCTAGCTTTTTTCTTTTTCTAGGTCTCTACTTTCTTTAGTTGGGTCTCACTGACTTTTCTCCTTTACTTTCTTTTGAGTAATGCATGTGCCTTCTAATGTCAGTACCCTCTTTAGCTTCACTCCATACTGCCCAGTTATATAGCTGAACTAAAGGTGTTGTGGATTGCTGTAGACATTGGCTTAGACTCCTGCAGGCGAAGAAAAGCTTTTCTGTCCAGGAGAATGTCACCGGCTGTGAATAGAGGAGAAGCTGAGGAAAAGAAGCCCTGAGGCCAGCCAGCACCTACCAGTTGAGATTGTTTCGTGGTGCTGCAAAAGAACCCAGATTTTTTCTGAAAGAAACTCTGATGCTGAGCATCAACACCCTTTGTCCTCACTGCCTTCACGCTTTTCTCTGGAAGTAGTGTGTGTTGCCCTGCCTGCCCACTCCGTGGCTTTTGAAGCAAAGCCCAGCAACAGCATCTAATACAGGGCTACTCAAAATGAACATCCACACTTGACTCTATCTGAACTTTCCAAAGGCCCTCTTCACCCTCTGGATCATTAAGAACAGCATCAGCCTCAAAAGAACAAACTTGTTTCTTTGCCAGGGAAAAAAAAAAAAAGTTCTTTAAAAACTTGGAGGGAACTGTTCCTTTCTGGGCCAGCTATACTCACCTGAAACCTTAAATGTGTGGTAGTTGCTATACTCAAACCCAGGTGTTCATTAGTAAAATATCTGAAAACAATTATAATAATGATGCTTTTATTAAATTTCTTATGCTTGTATTACAATGCATCTTGGAGGGAAGAACTATACAGTATGTTACATGTTATAAATATATTTCTGAAAATACATGAATATATTTCATATGCTGTAATAAGAGTGCTAGTTCAATTTAAAAAATAATAAAAAATAAATCAACAAACTTGTAATGTGAATGGGAGTTGGTAGGGAATACCAGTTCATGCTGTGGTGTCTTGAAACACTTTAAATTCAGTTTGCACTGATTCACATTCCTTACAGTCTCTGTAAAGCCATGGGGATAATGAAGGGTGTAAGTCAATGCGGGATTTTAGTCCCCTGTATTTATGGAGAGATCACAGACTATTCACAGAATAATCAAGTTATAAAACTTTCTAGCTTTGGATGAAGCTAGTAAGATATACAGTGAATACCAAGTCCACAGCAGCAGTTACAACTGAAATATTAAACATAGCACCTACTTTATGGTGCTAACTTTGAGTCAGCACAGACTTTTTGTATCTTTGTGATGCTAAATAATGACAGTAATAACCCTTCTGATTACTTGGGAGAACCAGGCATGGGCTGCTGCCTTCACTCAACCCTGCAACCTACAGCTCTCCTGGCAGAGTGTGGCTGGGATGCTTTGAATCTTAGAAGAGATCCTGTTCTGGTTTTGTGGACTCCACAGACTCCAGCTGATCCAGGTGAGCAGGGGCAAAGCATCTGTTACTGAAAGGCCAAGACTGCTGAAATGGATTCATTTCTGTCAGCTTCTCAAATCTTGCTTCCCAGGCAAGTTCGATTTGGGGATGGATTTTTAAACAGTAGTTGCTTGACTTGCAATTATATTGTAAAGCGTAGAATAATTTTTTTTTTAATGAGGCAAAGTGGGTTTATTTAAATCTTCACTTATATATTAATTACTGTGATAGTACCAGTAAGAGCTGGTGTGCAGAGACCACTGCAACCATGGAACCTTCAGAAGGATGTGCTGCTTGTCCCTTGAGTCTGGAATCAGTGGATGTGTGGCAATAGGGCAGTCATCAAACACAGCCAGAGTGTTACACAGTTGTTTATGTGACCCAAAAGAGCAGCAGCTTATAAAGGATATATGTATTTGAGTCACCCTTCCTTGCAACTCGGCTCTCCCTCTTGTTTTTTCCCAGTAGAGAGCGAACAGGCTGAGTCACACAGCAGCATGACTATCCCACCTACAGCCTTAGGCCCCCACCTGCACAGCCAGAGGATTTAACTTGTACCTTAAAAGTAGGAATTAAAGCCTGGTTCCCCACCCAAAAGATTGATAGCACAAGAGCAGGGCCTGATGAAGCTGAAGTGTTGCCTTGGATGCACCCTTCAGCTTCTGGAAAGGATGATTCCTGCAGTGTCCCTTGCCCTGTTCTGTAATGAGCCTGCACGATGCTAACTTTGATGCAGGGTAGCACTGGGCTCAAGGGGCTTCTGCAGAAGGAGCAGGCCCACAAGATTAGAAGCCTGTGGTGGATTTGAGAATGGCCTTGTAAGAAGTCTTGGCTTCCAAGTCAGACTTGGTTTTCTTGTTGGATTTCAGAAAAATGACACAGCTGGTCAGATACTGCTCTGAAGGGAAGAGCTGTCAGGGACAAGCAGAGACTATAACTCAGCCTCTCCAGAGGAAGGAGGGGGCAGCTGTCCTTCTGCACCTAACATGGAGTCACTGACACTCTTCTAGATGCTGCTGTGTTCTGTAAAGCTCGAGCTTATTTCAGCTGAAGAAGGTCGCCCAAAAGTAATGATAATTTAAAAGCTTCAGTGTTTCAGGTAATTCTGTTCCTGACCTGTAGAGGATGAAGAATTTCTAAATCTTGCTTAAAAGTCTCTGTTGGTTATGTTGCCAAGATGAAAACAGCAGTTTACATCTGTGCCTTGGCTTTTTTAAGTATGCTTCAGATTCAGGAATGAAGCTGTATACAACTGAGCACGCATCTATCCACAGACCTTTCTGAACCTTCCCCTTCCCTCTTTCCTTTATAGCACTCAAACTGGAGTTGTTCTGTTGGCAACTGCAGGATGCAGGCCATGTGAAGTAACCCCAGGGTTCTTGGGTTTGTGTCCATTCATGTTCCCACTTCGACTTTCTGAAATAGAAACATGCAGTGAATGTGAGAGATTAGAAAAGGTTTGTTTGCATTTAACACATAGGCTGATTTGGGAAGATGGAAAATGGGGCTGAGCCTGGTTCTCCTTTAGTCTTTGATTATGGGCAGATTGTCTCTTTCCCAAGACATCTGGTTGGCTTATTATTTAGGAGTCTTTTAACTGCAGATAAATAAATTTGCTAGTGTACTTTTTTTGTAAAAAGGCTGCATGACTACAGCCTTTAAATTGTGGTTAGGCTTTTTTTAAAAATGGAAAAATAGAAAATTGGGGGACTATTGAAACAAACGTATGAAGGCCAGTTCTCATCTGGCATAAATCCATATAATTTGAACTTTGAAAATCTGGCCTGTTCCTGTCTTTGCACGTTGGAGCATGTCTGGATGAAGGAACAGAACTGTCTCATTTTTGTTCTGACAAGCCGTGAAAAAAACAACCCAAAAAGAAACACATGCTGCTTTACTTATTTTACCTTGTTCCATTTGACTTGGGTTATCAGAAAGGCCATATGTTTTCATTCTTTGTATTTTGCCCCAGAACAATCATGGAGTTCCTCTCAGTTTTCCTCATCTCCGAAGACATAATATCTGGCCTTAACAAATGGAAAAATACAATTAAAGTTGACAGTGGTCAGAATGCATGGCTGTGTTTTTAGCATTAATATGCTGTATGTACCCAACATCCAAGCTGCACCCAAAGCAGCTTCCCCCTCTTCAGTTTGAAATTTCAAAACAGATTCGGTCCAAATATTTGTGGCAGCATCAAAAAAAAAAACCCAAAAGCCAAATCCAAAAAACAGAGCTACAAAAGGCAGCACTTGGCATGGAGTCTCAATGTAATGGGTGGACACAAACATCTTTTTGTTGAGAGTATTTTCTGCCTTCTGGAAGCAAGGGGGAGAGACTGGGTGAATGTCCCAGGGAAATTAGAAATTCTGGCCTGAAGTAGTAAGTAGGAAATGAGACGTTCTGAAGAACAATGCTAAGCTAGCTGCTGTGGACTGTCTCCAGCTTATTGTTTTTGTTTGTTGTTTATTACGTACAATTGAAATAAGTGTAACGCATCCTGTTTGGATTAGTTAGCTCAGGCCTCCAGCACTTATTAAAGACAAACCTTTTGGAACACCTTTTTAAAAATAAGTGCTGTTTAAGAAAGAAAAGCTGTAGTTTTTTGTTGTGGTGTTTGATTTTTTTTTTTAATGTAATATTTCAAAGCTATTTATGGAAAATAAGTAGGTAGTAGGTATTTATTTCTAATAATAACAGCTACTTAAATTCTTTAATTTCTAAGATTTCTCAGCTCAGAGCCCTAACTGATGTGGTGCAAACTACTTCGCCAGCTACTAATCTGTTTTCTTTTTAATCTAAATGTTATACAGTGTTTTGTTTTGTTCAGCTCTTAATTCTTTTACAATGGGATGGTCCAACTTCTGCCTTAATGTTACCCTTTCATTCTTTGGCCGCTTTTCAACCGTGAGCACAGATATCTCCCTCAGTAGTAATTTCCCCTGTGAAGAGCTGTGTTCAGACCAGGGTCTGAGACGCTAAGGCCCTTTTCAGCCTTTGCTATACAATACTGAAGATGGAGTTTTTGTAATGTCAGAACTGCCCTGTCCTTCCTAACTTCACCATAACCACAAAGTAGTCATCATACAGCAGGAAGCTTTTGGTGGCTGTCAAACTGAAACTAGCATCCTTACTATGACAGATACTGTAATTTGAGGTTAGCTCATTCCCACACAGCTGAATTAAAGCTGCAGCTCCTATAGATGCACAGGAATGCCAGGCTGAGATTGCCCAAAGCTCCCCAAATTAGATCCTGCCCTGGAAAGGCACTGGGGATAGCATCAGAAAAGCTCCTGAGCACAGTTGCTTTCATTGAAATGACTGTGTCTGTATCTCTGTCAGGGCTGGAACAACTGCTGGGCCAGTCTGCTTCCCAGGAGCAGTCATGGTAAGTAGCTAGAAACTACATCACTGTCTGTTTGTCCTCAAAGGGAGCTAGGGAAAGTAAGGAAACCGGATAGGAAGGTGCTAATGCACTCCTCCTTGACCCTGGATTTTTGGGGATCATTTGTGACACCATTCTAGCCAGAGACAACTTTGCATGTTTTATAATGTCAGATGGAGTGGCAACGTACAGGTAATAAATTGATCAAGGTAGGCTCCTGCAGAACTCGCAGCCCAGCTTTTGCAGGCCAGGCTGGATTCTCTCTGCACTGTTCAAAGCAATATCAGACTGTAATTGTTTAACAAGGGCCAGTATTTGACTGTATGATGCTCCACTATCATATGAGAACAGTTTTCTGTTGCTAAAATCAGTCACAGTGGAAAGGCAAAAAGTTTTTGTCTTAATTCCAGCTCAAAGGAGCCCCTAAGTTCCTTGTTATCTGTGGAGGGATCACTCTGTAATGACTTGGGAAAGAAATCTACTTTTTCAGTCATAGATCGAGGCCCATGTGCTGTGTAAGCTTATAACACCATGATCAAGTCATTCATCAGCCTGTTCAGGCTCTTTGGACAAAACAGATGTTGATTTGTGGCAATAACTGTACTAGTAGGAAAAAGAAAGTAAAATGAAAACCTGAACCTATTTAGAACAATTTATGACAAACCACTGAGTCTTATGCCAGTATGTTTACCTTGGCAGGGTCCCTCTATCCCCCTGGAAGAAACAAGTTCTCTCTCTACTATAAGAATTCTTTTGTGGATGTTCATTAAAAAAAAAAAAAAAAAGACAAAAAAGAAAAACAAAACAACAACCCCGGAGCAGAACATTCATCATATGCTGAGTGGGTGCATGAAAGGGGATTTGCTTTGACCTAGTTACAAAAACAAAGAGACTTTCTTTAATTGTCCAAATGACTCAAATGGGACTGGGTGTCAAAAGCAACAAACCTCTGCTTCCTTCAGAGCAGTATGTTAATACAGGGTATCAGGCTCCAACCTGTTCCAGTTCAAGACCTTTGGAGATGTCTGTGAGTCCAAAGAAGCTTGGATAAGCAAAAGCCAGCCAGTTTCATATGCCTGCATGTACAAAGTGGACCAGGTGCCAGGACAAACATGTTTCATAAATTGTAAGAAAGGCAGTGGCTTTAAATGTTGAGAATATAAGGGCTTCAATGTTTGCTTTGCAAGAGCTGCAGACAAGCAAGACTTTCTTGCTTTACCATTTTGGTACTGGTTTAGCAAGGGCCTGGCTTTCAGCCCAGCTGCATTTGCTGTCATTGATCCACTAAGCCTAAATGAACCTGAGGGCAACTACCTACCCAAAATGCCACAGGAGCAAGGTGTTCAGCTTTTCAAAGTGCCAGTGAAAACCTCAGTGTCAGTGTTTTGCTGTTGTAGGGTGTGGGGTAAAAAGAGCAAATGTAGACAAGGCTGGGGAGTAAGAGGTAGGAAGCAGGAGAAGATTAAATGAATGGAGATAAAGGACATGAATTAGAGGCAAGGGTAAATGGCAGATAATGGGAGGAGAAAATGAAAGAAAAGGTCGTTCATCAGCTACAGAGAGCAGCCTGGAAAAATCAGCATACTCGGTCTCTGGGGCTGCCCAGTTACAGATGCGTAAAAAAATAATCTGAAAGTACCAAAAGCTATTTCTGTTAGGAGCTATTGGGCTGGCCCATCATTAAAAGTACCTCGATTTAGTCAACTGAGGACCCAGCCTGCAATTGTCACCCAGGGAGCACTGGCAGTGTCATCAGTGCTGCAGAGAAAGGGCCAAGTGGGAGGTTACAGACAGAACTTTGCTGAAGCCCAAATAAAGTCCTGGTCCTATTCAGGTTTAGAGGGAAGGTTCACAAGAGTTTGTATTTTTTTCCCAGCTGTTTCACCATCTATTTTAGACGGAACTGTTTGATCTCGTTCTGCTTTGTGTTTCTTTCAGTTTCCCAAACAATAGGAGGAAGCTCGCCTGTTACGTGTGCTTGGGCCGCAAACAAGCTTTTCCCAGCTGGAAAAATCACTCCATGACTACAGAGGATTTTTTTTCCAGCTGTGATTACAAGAGTCCTGGTTCCCTTATGCATTTTGTAAGGTGGGTACAGGCTGTCTAAGGGGAACAATGGAACATTCCTGAGTGCTTAAACAACTACTGCTTCCTCACTGTCACCCCCTCTAAAACCTGAGGAGGCCTTAAGCACATCTGAGCTGTTCCACTCAAGGTTACTGAGACCTCAGCTGAAAAAACACAGGGAGGTGTGCAGATCCATGTAATCCTCCTGCTTTGAGTAAGATACCCAGGCTCTTCCTGTCACCTGATTATATGCGCAAACACTCCAAATTCACCAGACCATCTGGGAAGACTTGGCAAGCACACGGGGAGTATCTGTGCAATGGGTAGCTGGCAGCACTGTCATCACCTCAGACAGACATACACCACAGTTATGGCTTAGAGGCCAGCTGTAACTAGCCTGGTCAGAGACAAACTTGCCTAAGGGACTCTTAATGGAAATGAAAGCACGTGCTTGACCCAAATGTTCATCTACAGCAATAAGCAGGTCTCATCCAGGAGCATATCCTCAGCAAACTTCATCTCCCCTTTCTCTGACAGGAAACCTTCCAGCTGATACTGGCTGTCCCACCCTATCACTCATCAGATGCAATCTGGGTTACTGTTCCACTGGATGAAAGATGTGAAGGTGGATAGAGGAGAGCAGTAACTTCAGCTGTAATGCTTAGGAGGGAACAGAAAGACAAATAATTTGTCTATGGAATGCCTCTGGCTAATTGTCAACATCCCCTCGCCCTGTTGGGGATAAGCACCTTCTTTTAGAGACTTTAATGTTTCTGCTATTCTCACACAGGTAATATTATCCATTTGGAATCTTAGAGCAAGCACCTGGGCTCTAAGGAAGCAGATGGCTATGCTGGCCAGGACCACCATATGCAATGGAGAGAAAGTAAGGAGAGGTCTTCTTCAGCCAGCAATAACCAGAGATAAATCTCCCACCATCACCTCCCAACACTAAGTGAAAATCTTCCCCAGTTCCATCTTACCTGTACAGCTGTGGGCAGGACCTCTTCAGAGCAGCGGAGGACAACCCCAGCTTGTTGTGGTTCCTCAGCCGCGTCTTCTTCATAAGATCTCTCATTCTTCCCCAAGCGTGGCTTTCGCCCTAGGGAGCAAAGAGAAACCACAGCTTGAGGGATCAAAAGCTAGTTACTGGCAGACCTCATCTGGCCAAGGTATGATACTTTGTATTACTCCAGGGTAGTAGGAAGAGGGGAGCTTCTTTATTTTGGACAGAAAAAAGCCAGGTGCCACAAAATAATTTTTAACACCCTGCAGTGATGTTCAGTAGCCAGCCTGTACCTGCATAGAACAAAATGAGACAGGATGGATTGTCAGTAATACCATCCTGTTTGTTCAGTAACACTTCTGTGTCTAGGACCTAGCTGTTCACTCTGTCTTAAGGTTTCAGAGAGTGAGGGCACCTCACTGGTGAGCGCTGAGTAGCTGCCTAAAGGCACGTTTTACCTTATTGTTATACTGTACTAAAGGAAAAGATCGGTTTGGTTTCCTACCTACTCACATGCACCTAGGGGGGCCATTACAACAAAACCCAAAAGAGCAGCTTGACTCCCTTTTCCTTTCTAATAGGCCAGGTGCATTGGTATCAGCCTTTTTCAAGGCGGTGACTTTTGTGGACGATGAATTAGAAGAGATCAAGCCTTTGTTTCCCTGTCACGTCTGCAAGCCATAGCTCTTGGGCACTTACATTTGAAATGCTAATAGAGATTATCAGGAGGTCAGGGAGTCTCATGAGGCCCTCCCTAATGTTTGTTCTCCCTGGGCTGAGCTCATCTGGACTCATGAACTGAAAGGAAGCCACACATCAAAAAACTTCGTTTATTTTTCTACTTTGTTTTAAATTTTGTAAAGTAGTGACTGGAAAACTTTGGGAACAGAACAAAAAAGATTATGCCCCAGGACTAGTGTAATGTTTCAGTGATTTTCTCAAACCATCATCACCTTTGGGCAATTGTTCTGCCCTGTCCTGAGGTGTCTTTTCACTGTCCCAACAGCAGAGCCATGAGTTGTGACCATCTTGGGAGCACAACCTGGATGCACACACCAGCCCAGGCAGAGCCTATTGCAGTAATTCTTTTTGGGGCTTTGCTGAGTTTTCAGTTCAAAACTTCAGAAGAGGTCATAGGCACTGCTGAAAAATGCAACACTGGTTTCTATGCTATTGAGTTAATAGCTTGTAAATGAGACTGTTTACTCATGGGAATATCAAACCTTTGTGTTTACTACAACATTAATGTATACTGTGGAAGAGTTTTAGAGTCCTCAGCAGTTAGTCCCTCCCTGTGTTGGTGATGTCCCAGAAAAGCAAGCATTGTCTTGTCTGCAACAAGGGTGGGAGAACAACAGACCACATGCAGTAAGTCATAATACATGTGCATCTGTTACTTTGATAGTAAACTTCAGGGGTCAGTGAACCTCTTTTTTTTTTCACGTATAATGCTGTGCACTACAGGAGCTCAGTCCATGACAATGGCAGGTACAAGTTAAATGTGTATTCTTCAAAGGCAGTACATACCGAGATGTTCTTGCTGATGTCCAGACCCTAAAAACAAAAGGCAAATAAACTGATAAATAACAAAACAGTGAGATCGTCTTACAGTGCTGGGAACAGACTGGGCTCTGTTCTCAGCTCTGCCCTTGAGTCCACCCACAAGCTTGGTCAAGTCCTTTATCTCTTCACATTCAGTCCCTCACGGGTGTGATAATCCCTTCTTTCTTCCTCCATCTCTTGCCTCTTTTTTTTTTTATTTAGACTGCCTGTTCATGTGTATAGCACCTAGTAGCCTGGGGACTAACACGTCAGGATTCCCACACAGTTCCTGTAGAAGGAAATGGGGCATTTCATGCTCTGGGTACAAAATGCAATACTAAGTGACAAAACTAATGTGCAGTATAACAAGAAAGTACTAAGATTCAACTGAAAGAGTATGAGTTGTGATTCTGCCATCCTGTGGAGTCATCAGAACTTCCCATGTGCTTAAAATAAGGCTCATGCTCAAGAACTGTGCTGGACACAAGCCAGAGCACCTTTCAGGTTTGAGGCTTAATTGGATTTCTGAAGTTCACTGAAAAGTTTGCGACTGATTTGCAACTTTGGGGTGGAAACTTCATGAGAAGGTCTTTCCCATGAGAGACCTACTCCTTCCTCTTTCCTGTTGGGCTAGGAATACTCTGATTAGAGCCTCTGCCCTGGTATTTTGGCACTCCTGATCCCCACCGGAACCTGGAAGTGCTGAGGCAGCCACAAGTAATGGGAAAGAAAGGGAGAAGCAAAGCATTCATCCCTTGGACTTCAGTGATAAGGTTTCCCTGAAACGTGCTTTGAGGGACTGAAGCTAATTACACTGATACACTGCCAGTCTGGTAGTAAGTGTTGCCAGCAAAAGACTGACCTGCTAAAATTTTTATGTGTAGTACTGAATGCATGCTTTGTTTAGTCTTGCTAATAGCAGTAGTGAAGATGCTTGTGACAGAGTTCACGTGTGAAGTTATCTGCAGTTAGAGAGGGCTAAAGCCTGTGCTGCGCTCTGCAGTGCTCTGTTTATGCATTTCTTGGCATATGGATGTATCTGTTGTCTTCATTTAAGGCTGGGAGCAGAGAGGCACTGAGCACCCTGACCCTTGCTGTCCTAGCTCTGCTCAGTAGTAAATGGGGTTAGTTTGTTCTCCTGGTGTTGCAGACTAACTCTAAAACACAACTGGCATTGTATTCGGGCAAGATGTTACACCTCTAATCAGAGGAACAAACATTCAGAATCCTTTAACAAGGATATCCTGGAGCAATTGTGTCTTGAAGACTGTTTAATTGTATATTGGGAGCTTGGCAGGAGAACTCAAGGCCTACGTATTCTTAGCTGAGCTACCTTCATTTTAATACTAAAAATCATGCCCATAGGTCAAAAAGAGCCTTGCCCAGGTGAAGACCCTTCCCCTGAGCATGTAAGTAGTGGAAGTATGGAGCCAGCAATATTATACTTGTATGTAAATTACTAACCAATCATTGTAAAGAGGATGAGCTTGAAAATTACTAATTTTATGTTTTGTATATAAATGTATCATAGAGAGCCCTATTTGGTGTGCTTTATTTGTGGAAAACCACCGGGCATCCAGGCTTGCACAGCTCTGAAATAAGTAAGTCGTGTCTCTGCTGAGTGTGTGAGAATTGGATTATTACACACTAGATGGTGAATCCATTTCTCGGACAACTCTGGCACCCCACTCTGCTCTGTCTGAGCAGAGATACTCCCTGCTTCTCCCACAGATCCCACTCAGAGTCTGGCTCCAAGCTTATCACTCACCTTTCTTACTGCAGTGTCCTTTGATGGAAAAGCCTGTCCCTCAGCGATACTACCAGCTTCTCTGAATTCATTCTCCTTGTTGTTCCTATCGTTTGACAACTTCCTGAGCCCCACCATCAGTTGGCTGTTTCCTGAATCCGGATATCTCTCTCCTCCTGCAATGAAATGCAAGGACTCGCTCACATTTCTCAGCAGTGTCCTGCTAGGACAGTCTCTGGGTAGTGCTGCCAGTAAGCTGTGATTCCAGAGCACCCTAAGGGCTTAATGGTGGGATGACACCCTGTGTGTTTACATGCCACACTTCAGTGGAAAGAAGGTAAATGCTCCGATAAAGTGTCCAATCACAGCAGGCTTTCTAATGTCTTCCTCATGGTCTTATTTTTCTTCCAGGTCTACTCTGAAACTGCCAGGAAAGAGCATTTTTGAACTTCAGCACTAGAGATCCCAAAGACCATTTACACTCTGACTCAATCCTGCTGGGAGGTGTGTTGATATTCTGTGTTTCACCAGGTATTAGAGGCAGGCTGAAGTCCAAGGTTTGAAATAAACTAATCAGCCTCACTCAGTGGGCTGGTTCACATCTATCATTGGATCCAGAGTTTTCAGCTGGCTTTACGATCGCTAGGCTGAGCCCAGTCTTTCTCAGAACAGTTGGTCTCTGTTTCCAACCTTTGCAGCTGGGGCTTATTTCCACTTGGTCTATAGAATAAGTCATCCTCCAGGAATGTATTCTGTGCCTGCTTGAGAGGGTAGGAGACTGACATCAGTCAAGGCTTTCCATCTTAGATCAAATCCTGCCTTAGCTGGGGGGATTTTAAAGCCACATGGCAGGGTTTCACTGATAGACCTAGTCAGACATGCTAAGTTTCCAAAAGAAAGAAACATTTTATGATGCATTTGTCCTAATCTTTGTAGCCACAGCTACAGAACAAAAAGTTCTGCTTCTTCACACATGTGAAGCAGCAAACATAAAAATCCTAGGTGTAAACAAAGCGTTTTACAACTCATCTCTTATCAGATTACCAGATAAAGTAACACCTTCCACTAACACCTTGCTCTGTTCCTATCTGTCTTTCCTAGGGAAAAGGAAGTTGCTGGTCAGCTTATTTCACCAAGTAGTGGCAAGCAGGAGGGCAGGTTAGAGGTACTGGAACTCACCATTGCTGCTCAGCTTTTCCATGTTCGCTCCTATTTCTGGGATGATGGAAAGATCAGAAGGGTTTCCAGTCTGAACCAAGAGGCTATGAGGTCTGCTCCTCCCAGCAAGAAATGTCTGCATGTCTTGGTACGAGTTGAGGAAGACGCTGGCAGCTCCACAGGAGCAATGCTGCAGAAGGTACTCCTACACCAGACAAAAAGTAAGTATGGAGACTCTCAGGCTGCAGTAGCCCAAGGTAACCAGGTGGTGTATTGGTACAGACAAACTGCAATCATTCCAGCCCTGGGATGCCCAGCCTTGGCCTGAGACACATCAGAACACAGACAAATTATTTTATTGTCTAAAAGGCTTAGCAGCCTGAAGTTGGAAATAAAGACTTTTTTTTTTTTTACAGGTTCACTGGTGTTTAACTTAAATTGCCTGATATTCAGCCTCTTTTTGGTTTGTTTCCCAGAAAGAACTGAATACAATTTTGTAACACAGAACTGCTCAGCTAAGGGATTTGTGTAAATAAACATACCCGCTATAACAGTGACTTGTGTTTAAAGATAATGTTAATTTATTTTGGAGTGTGCACAGACAACAATATCTTGTATTCTTATTGGTGGGATGCCACAATTTGCTTGAATGTTACCAGTCAGATTCACTGTATGTGGTGCTTCAGCTGGCGTATTTATTTCTGCTGTAGCTGGTGTGGTGGGGAGATTTTCTACCTTGTGCAACCATGTTGCACAGGAGTTTAGTAGGGCAGGATGGATGGAGAGCTTTATCCAGGTGAAATGGAAAGGGAACCACACTGTTTGTTGGTGTTGGAACCAGGACAGGCCAACACCAGTTTAGCACTTCTGGAGACCCCCAAGCAATTGACAGTTCTAATGTAACATGTCATCTGGATACGCTGCCATAGCAGCGTGGCACTTTGTATTAATGAAGAGTGAATATGGTTTGGAAAGTAGCCTTAGGACAACCTGCAAAATGTGAAGTGGACAGTAACTTCCATGTCTCATGGCAAATGTGGGTAGTAGTCTTCCTCTTCTATACAGAGGGGCTGTGACTCTGAAGAGGAAAATGATGGAGAGCTGCTCAGATATAGGAGATGCAGGCACCACAGTGACACCCAAGAAAGAGCACACAGTTTTGTCAAGTACACTGCAAGTGCTGAATATTACATCTAGGGGTCTGATTCCCCACTGAACAAACAGTATGGGACAAATGTGGCTGAGAAGACACTGCTGAGAGATCTCGGAAAATATCAAGAAGATCAAAGTTTCATATATTTAAATGAAAGCACAGTGCCTTTCATTTCAGTGGGAGCTGGGGAGGAGGGGGTACGTACACCAGATGAGGATTTGACCCTGAATTTGCAGCTTGGAAGAGTTACTTTGAGCAATGACTCACAGTTGTAAAGCTTCAGGAAATGTGTTAACAATTTCCAGGCTCTATGTAGGAGGTTGCATTCCTCTGAGCGTGAGAGATGGGTACATGGAAATGACTGGCTACTCCGCTCTGCAACCTGACTCAGAACTTGGCTTTGGCTCTGAAGAGGAGTCAGTCACCTACTGCAGATCCAGTCCCAGTAGGTGGGACAGCCACACTGGGGGAGGAACAATTCTGTCGGAAGAATAAAAGACTCGTCACAGCATGGCTGGGAAGATATAGCTGAGTGTGACAAACCCCTTCTGTTCCTTTGGGGAGTGATAAAATAAATAGAAAAGGAGGGGAGGAAAAAAGCTGGAAACCTCTTGTGATGGCCAAAGAAAAAGGACTGAGAAGCAGAGGTGGGGTAGAGCTGAACAGAATATTCAGGGGCTAAAAAATAAGTGTTTTAGGAGGACACAAATGATTTGCAAATTTCAGGCAAATTCCCCACCTAATTCTGGCTGATAAAGACAAATGGGAACACTGAGATGTTTCATGTCAGAGAGTCTTTGTTTGGCAGCTCAGAAGCACAGGAAGGGAAAGAGAGCAGGGAGTTGGGTAGTGGTATCATTGTTTCTTCTTCCTGTTTTATCTGTTTTATGCAAAACTCTTGGATTTTTTACGGTTTGAAACCAGAAAGAAAAGAAAGAGCTTTTAATTCAAAACATAATTGCTGAGGAGGTCCACAGAAATGTTTTCTTTTGATAGTGTTGATGGCAGGAGATGTGTTCTTGGGAAGTTTTCGACTGTAGAGTAGTAAAAGCTGTGGACATTGAGCTGGTCATCGCATGAAATGAGAGGGATGCTTTTTAACTCAGAAGTAGCAAGCATACCTGGGAAACAAAACTGAACAAGAACAGAAACTCAAGTCCACCCTGAGAAGCTAAGCTGACGGTATTTGGCTTCCTGAAGACCAGAGCACCCAGCCCAGGTGGGTGTGGGTTAGCATCTTCCTTCACAAAACTTTCCATCTGGGCCTTGAGTATCATTTAATGGAAGATACTACAGTGTCTGCTTACCTCTTTTATCTGGCTCATCTTCTGCTCTTTCTGCAAGGTGCACACTTGCTTCTGGAGACGCAGGTTGTGCTCCTGCAGCTGCCCAATCTTCTCTATCAGTTGACAAATGTGTTCCAGGTATCCCAGACCAGATCCCAGGGCTTTACTATTACCTTGATTCACCTGCAATGACAATACATCTTGGACCATGGAGTAACAGCAGAGCAATCCTTACTAACAGTTGGGAGCCAAACACACTCCTTTAGTCATATGGGCTGTGGTAAAGACACTTGGGCTTCCTCTTGCAAGGGACTTTGGTTGTAGTCAGACCTGAGCTACAGTGTTGCTTCCTTACAGCTCTTTTCTGATTACTCAGTAAGATGTGCCATCGGAGGGACTCTTCTGACACTAAGCAAAAAGCCTTGTGACAGCCTGTTTCTAGTTCCACCTCCCAGGGTGATGTTTGTCTTTTACTGACTACAGGACCCTTACGAACAAATACAGTTCTACTCTAGGGTATAGGTGGCTGGGGTTAGTATGGTTCACTTAGCCCACAGAACTCAGTGCAAGTCACATTTATGAGTGCTGAGGCTGAGCTTGGCTCCTACCCAGAGGCACACATCTGCAGATTGCAATGATTTGCTGCTTTGTGACCAACTTGGGGGTACATTTTTTCTGCCTTGGCCAATCTGCAACCATTACAGCACAGCTGAACTCAGACCCTCATCGCTGGCGGGTCAGTGGAAGGGATGTATGCCTGAACCAAGCTGCCAAAGTTAAAGAACATCTTTCCACTGCTCTTTAGCAGATCCCAGCTTAAGTCCCTGCTGCTTCTTTCTCAGTCATTAGGAGATGCATGAGGAAAGTCTGCAGGATCAAGCTTGCTGTCTGGCTATGGCAGGATATTCTGTGCCACTGATCCCTCTGCACCCAGGTCCAGCAGAGCCTCACTGCTGCTCAGCCAAGGACAGTGTCAGAGATAGACAGTAATGCTGTGTAGAGGAAAGACAACTGTCCTTCCCAGCCTCCCGCTCTGCACCTTGCTGTTTCTGGCCCCAGGACTTCCTCCTGCACAGCAAGTGTCCTCTCCTTTTCTGTGAGCGTGCCGCTAACAAATACATGCGGAGGCTGATTTCCACCTTGGCGCTGCCTGCTGATGTGCATGTGATATCAGTAAGTAAAATAGGCCTCAATCTTTACAAAAGCAGTGCTCCAAGTTTATCTTACTTCAAAAAATAAGTTCCCTCTACAAAAGCAGGAAGCTTACTCTGTCTCCTTTCCCACAACAATCTACATTTTTGGGGAAATGCCAGCCTTGGGACTCTTCCTGTCTTTTCATTATGTCAGAAAGCTCATGGTGTGTTCAAAAATAATCAACATTAGGATTTACTTCTCTTTAAACAAATGATGATACAATGTTATTTATAAAAAGGTATTATTATGTCCAGATGCTTTTGTGTCTGAGGTTGGGACAGAGGTCAGATGAAAGCATATAAAAACTGTGATGACTCTAAGCCAACCAGTAATTCACATTCATGATTTTTATTTTCCTCTCAGGCAGAGCCTGCTGAAGCAGTGGCAAGACAAAGGTTACTCAGACATAAAACTGAGTCCTTAGCCTGTCTGTGCAGTGGGAAGGGGTGCAGCCCCAGGACCCACAGGGAGAACAAAGCATCTGCTGGGAAAAGCTCAAATCAAAAGCACTATAACTGACATATATGAAAGTGGCTAGGGATTTTGGGGTGCCCAGCTTCAGATGCATGATTTTCAGAAAGCACATGAATATCAGCTTCTGGAAATCTGGCAGTTTTGACCTGTCACAAAATGAGTTCTCATTTTTTTTACACTATCCCAAATTGGGTAGTTAGAAGTTCCTCATTATCCTGAAAACATAGGTTTTTCTGCTATTCTGTACCTTCTTTCTGCACATTTAACAACTCCCCTTTCTGCCAGTTTGCTGCTGCAGCGACTGATGGCATGTCTGTAACGCCTGAAGGAGATAGTGAGCCAAATCCAAGCTGCTATAGCTGTAGAAACACAAGAGAAAACTCCAAGGAGCAGAGGAGCTCTTGGAAAAAGAGGATCAAGTAAAACATTTGGGTGTAACCTCAGGATTAGGGAGAAAGCATGAAGCATTTGACTGTGACCTCTTTCACGCAGACACCCTCTTTTTGTTCTAAAGTTGTCCTATGCTTAATAATATTAAGATCCTTCTTTGTGTTAGCACCTGATAGTTTTATGGAGCAAAATGGGTAGTAGGAGGAGATGAGAAGGTGGCCCTGATTTCCAGTGCTCTGTGTCTAGGCATGAAGGCACTTGAAAGCAAAGGTGTGTTTGGGGCAGGTGTGGAGAAAATCTGGCTTTTAGCAAAAGTTAGAGAGAACTTCCAAATCCTGAGAATAAATACAGGTCCCCAGAAAATGAGAGGGGAAAAAATGTAGAGCAGTTGCTCCAGGTCTTGGGGCAAGGTGGATTTACCCCTTTAGAGGACCTAAGCCAGAGTCAGCGTGAAGGTTGGACTCAATATGCTGGAGGCCCCTGTTTCACAGCCATCCTTCAGAGGCTGCTCAGGACATGTAGTTTGGGCTATTTCATAGGAAATTAATCTGCATTTTATCGAAGTGATTCCCGCAAGCGCAAAGGAGCAAAAGGCAAATCACACAGAGCCTCCAGTGCCTGCCCATCCCTGCAAGGCCAGCCACCTCTGTGGTCAGCATGCAAGGGGAAAAGCTTTTAAAGGAGATGCTTCACCTTGCTTGCCCGGCCACAAGACCTGTTAATATCAGGATTGCTCAGATATGGCAGGCATTCAATACAGAAAATTCATGTAATTTCAGAGGGTTGTGATTGGTGGCACAGAGTCTAGTTGGTGACCTGTGGCTAGTGGTGTTAGTTTGTGGTGTTCCCCAGGGGTCAGTACTGAGTCCAGCCTTGTTCAACATCTTCATCAGTGACCTGGATGAAGGGACAGAGTTCCCCTTCAACCAGTTTGCTGATGGATACAAAACTGGGAGCAGTGGCTGATACACCAGAAGGCTGTGCTGCCATTCAGTGAGACTTGAACAGGCTCTAGAGTTGGGCAGAGGAGAACCTAATGAAGTTCAACAAGGGTAAGTGTAGAGTTCTGCACCTGGGGAGGAATAACCCCATGCACCAGCATGGGTTAGGAGTTGGCATGCTGGAAAGCAGCTCCATGGAGAAGGACATGAGGGTCCTGGTGGAGAACAGGTTAACCATGAGCCAGCAGTCTGCTCTTGTGGCCAAGAAGGCCAATGGTATCATGGGGTGCATTAAGAAGAGTGTGACCAGCAAGAACAGAGGTTCCCCTCTCTCTCTCTATTCTGACCTAGTGAGGCCACATCTGGAGTACTGTGTCCAGTTCTGGGCTCTCCAGTTCAAGAGAGACAGGGAACTACTGGAGAGAGTCCCACAGAGGGCTACAAAGATGATGAAGAGGTTGGAACATCTCTCTTACAAGGAAAGGCTGAGAGACTTTGGGCTATTTAGCCTGGAGAAGGGAAGACTGAGAGGGGATCTTATCAGTGCTGATGAATATCTAAAGGGTGGGTGTCAAGAGGACGAGGCCAGTCTCTTTTCAGTGGTGCCCAGTGATAGGACAAGGGTCAACAGGCACAAACTGGAACACAGGAAATTCCACTTAAACATATGGAAAAAATTCTTCACTGTGAGGGTGATGGAGCCGGGAACAGGCTGCCCAGAAAGGTTGTGGAGTCTCCTTATCTAGAGACTTTCAAAACCCACCTGGATATGTTCCTGTGCAACCTGCTACAGGAGAACCTGCTTTGGCAGGGGAGTTGGACTCAATGGTCTCCAGAAGTTGCTTCTAATCCCTACCATTCTGTGATCTGTCATTTGGTTGGTCATCCCCCCAAACAAATGCTCAGAGAGGGTCTCTCTAGGGATCCCTCCAAGGACTTTCTTTTCCACAGACTGGAAATACCTAAACAGCCCTCACTGTCTTCTGGTCATGTCAAGTGCAGCATAGAACCTACTCTGCCACATTCTGGTGTAAGTATTTTCCTCTAAGCATGTGGAAGGGAGTTTTATGCTAACAGTGGAGAGTGAGCAACTATAGGAAAACTACAAACATTTTCCAGAATAACTCCCTTCCAGACTCTGTCCTTCCAGTTGAAGCTTCCCAAAACATTCACCTAATAGGACTAAAATTTTTCCCATTCGCCACATAGGGATTGTCAAATAGCATTGGAAAAAAAAGCTGTGTGCCCATTTTTGAGTTGATGAAACCTATGAAAAAGGAAAAACATCTCACCTACTTTTTAGAAAAGTAACAGATACAGAGGATCAGACAGACACAGTTTATGAATTGGATGGTTAAAGTTGCACAAGGGAAGTAACAACATAATGTATAAATAGGTGTCAGAATTTGCTTTCGGTTATATCAGACTGAATCAGAACCTCGGCTGGAAGAAAAGGATTTGAAGGCTCTCAGCTGTACTGTGCTGAGTTACTCCCATTATAGTTTTGACCTTGTGAAGTTAAGGTGCATTACACTGATTTTACACTCGTGTAACTAAAAAGAGATCTGTGTCCTTGTGAATGCTCACCTGACTAAGTTTTGGGGACAAGTTTTTAGTAGATGTATCCCTGCTCAGCTGGTAATAAGCATCACAATTGTGTTGGCCCACAGATTTCTTAGGAAACCTAAAAATAGAGGATCAACACCTGCCCTGGGAACTCTGGCTTATCTAGAGCCCTTTAAGCCAATATTTTGACTGATGTAATATCACAGTTTTCCTCTGAAGCCACTGGAGTCACAGAGCTGGGAGCTTTTCTTCAATCAGGCTCAATGGAAAACTATGCTGGGCTGGACACGGCAACAAGAGCCAAGGGTAGCAGGTAGGACTAGTTTGCAGGTGAAGCTCTTCATTCAGACACAAGCTTGCTGATGTTTCTTGCAGTAACTTACGTTTCTGTACTTCTTGTGATGCTCTTCGCTTTCTCTTGTGGACAGTTTTGAGTTATACCATGCTCCATTCTCCCATAAATCTCTCACTGCCAGCTCCCACTGCGTCAGCATGCCCAGTATGGAGGCAATTCAGTCACTGTGCCAACAGCCAAGGAATGTACTTAGAAACCTCCCATCATGGGCTTGGAGCAACTTACTAGTGACGCCACAGGCTGAGCGGGAAGCATTTGTCACTGGAAGCTGACAGCACCAAAAGGCTTGTGAATAACAGGAAAGAGAGGGATCGTGCTGTGTATTTCTGATGGCTCCACCCTGCTATCCAGGAGGGGCTGCATTTACTGATAGCTTCTGGTTTCCTTCAAGCAGCACGCACAGGCTACAGGGCTGATCCATCACAGGTTGCCCTGTCTTTCTTCTGAACTGTACCACTCTCTACAAAGAGGTATTTTGGCTGCTCTGGCCCAGGATAAATAGCACTGTGTGAGTAATGTGGGGTTTTGTTTGTTTGGGGTTTTTTTCCACTTAGTGACCACAATTCTCTCACACTCTCTTTTTTCTAGGGGTATGGGCTGACTTTAAATGTAAATTTTATGAAGCGTGAGGAAGTGTTTACAAAGCAAAAAGCATCAAAAGCTCTGTATCTTTAGACTTACCCCAAACATTTAATTTGGCTTAAAAGGAAATGCTTTTATTTAGGCTTCAAAGTTCTTTCACTTGTTGTTTGACAGCTTCAATTTTCTTTCATCTTTCTAAATGTAGGCAAATTTCAAAAACCTTTGTTTAAGAAATGCCAGACTGAAATGATTTGATGTGTATTTTTAGCCAAAGCCATTCACCAAATGAATCCAAATGGTCAAAAGATTTGGTCATTTCCAGTCTCTCCTTCTGAGCATTTTCCTTCCTGTTCTCTTGGAAGTCTCTTCAACAGAGATGTAGGCCAGGAGAACATCAAGGGATATCCTCATCCAGAGGCTGAATCCTTGCTCAGCTGTGGTGTGCTGGCAAGCACAGTGCTGTTGGCATTGCCACAGCCAGCCAGGATGGGGAAACTCAACTGCTCTCCTGTTACTTGAGAGTTGTATTCCCCAAACCAGCAACGAAACTGAGGCAGTTGCCATCACCTATGATTAAACAATGCTCTCATCTGGCATTAAACGTAAACCAGTGTAAGGCCTCCTGCAACCCTACCAATGTGAATTTAATGCAGCAGGAATTGAGTCGATGGAATAATTTGGTTTGCCATGTTCTTTGCCAAGCAGAGTGGGAATACCCTGTACTGGCCTGCTACCTTTCAGAGAACACTGATTGCATTTCCAGGGGTATCTGAGTCCCTGAGATGACACCAGGCCAGATAAAAGATTGGCTCCCAAGTACCATGTTGGATCTTGGACAGGTTACAGGCAAATGTAAAAACCACAGAGTAAGCCTGGAGCACAGCATCATTGGGGGCGAACCAAGATGCATCTGTCAGCTGTATGGGCAGATGAGCATCTGGACATTGTTTCTGCACATGTCTCACTCGGTCTTGCCTCTGTTGTGTGACAGTGAGGACAGGTCAACCCTGTGCATGTTTGGTGAGGGCAGAAGGCTCTGTAGCTGCAGGAGACCATCCCTGTGCTGTGAGGCACACAGCACAACAGCAGTAGCTGTGACGCAGCCATGAGCGTATCTTGTCCCAGTCAGCTTGGGTGCTACCTGGCATTCCCAGCAGTTTAAAGAGCACTTCTCTTAAGATACAGCAGCTTGGAGGTGCTCTGTAAAGAGGGGCAAACTTCCCCAGCATCTAGGTCACAGCTGTATTTATACAGCTCTAAAAACAAACAAAGAAAAGTGCTCTGGGGCACAGAGCTTTAGCACTCAGCCAGTGAGGATATTAAAAAGAAGGGGAGATAAGCCACCAAGAGCTTCATTTCCTCTTCAGCTTCTTTCTGATTTATTCTCTTGTTTATTTAAATGTTCTGCTTTGGGAAACTGAGGCTCTATTTCACAAAGAACTTAAAGGAATTTCACGGGCAGCCAGAGCTGTCAGACAAGACCAAGCTGGCTGCAAATCCTCGGGAGTGCAACAACGAATTTACTAACTTTTTTGTAAGTCTCCTTGTATTCAGACTCTCCTGTTTCATTCCTTTTTTGAACTCTCTGCCAAAAGACCAGGTCATGGTCTGATTGGGAACTGTGCAAAACAGATATCTGTCTTCTGTCATGTGTGAGACACCTCTGGGGAATAAGAGGTTCCTCTGTTGGATCGTGTGTTGCTTGTGCTGCCTCAATGTGCAATGTTAACAGAGATGAGCCATCTCTGTCTTTCTTTGTTGCTTGGAAGGGTTTGGCATGTTGGAGAGGAAGGCCATCGCCTGATGGTTCACAGCCCAGGCAGAGAGGTCATGGTGAAATTATATGCACAGCAGGCAGCACTTGACACTTGGCTTCCTCCCACCCATCTCCTGTTCCAATTCATCACTGTTACCACAATGAACGCCTCAAAAAGAAATCCCCCTTTTGCACCGTTTGATATTTTTGGTGTGCCTGTGTGACCTTCTTCACCTAGCCTGCCCTCTCCTTTCCTTTTGCTCATGGGGCTTTTTGGTCTGTCTATCAAGAATCAGCTTGCCAGTTAGATCTTTCTGTCGCTGGTTCATGGAAGCCACTGCAGCGGGCAGGAAAGACAGCAACCTGTCTGCGTGTCAGCAGAATGGGGCTTCAGCCAAAGCACTGGGGTGAGTGCTGGCCAGCATCCACCATGGGAGAAGGTGCACAGAAGGGCTTTTTATTCTCTTGTCAGTCACATGGCATACCCGCTAAGGGGGAAAAAACAGGACAAGGCGCTGAAAATATTATGTCTTTGCAGTTCAGTCAGTCTCAGGACATGGGATTTTCCATCACAGTTGTGCTGGAGGGTTAAGATGGGGTCTCCATCTCCAGCCCAGCAAAGATTTGAATTTGTGCATTAGTTCCCTGCTCGTTCATTATTGAAGAGACCTGTCTCAAGATGACAGGACAGGCCTGGACAGAAATGAGCTACCCCTTAGACAAATTCTTTCCAAACTTCAGCACCTCAACAGCAGTCCAGCTGTTCCCAGGAATAGGAATAACCTAACCTTGAAACTGTTCTGATCCCTGTCCCATGCATTGCAGGACAATAACAACCTTCATAATCTTCATTTTAAGACCAGAATCAAGTCCATGCTCTAACCTAGGACTTTTTGAAACATCAGATCTCCCTGAGCCATTAGTCATCCTTACCCAGAACAAATATGTGTGAATTACTTCAGAATTTCACTGCTATGAAAAGAGTTCTTAAAAATTAATTGCTAAGATTTGCTGCTTATAACAGTTTCAGGGGAGATTTTCTAGCTCACTCAGATGTGTCCTAGTTCATTACAGACAATAGGATTTGAACTCTTACTGAGGTGTTTGCACAGGCCTATCTAGAAGATTCAGTTTATGTTTCTTACCTCACTTAGTCTACAGCATTCATCCATGTATTCATCCAGACTGTCACTTGTCGGGTACTTCTTTAGCTGATGTCCATGGAGCTCTAGGTCTTGCATGCTGCCAAAATTCTCTGGGAAATTGTCAGCAACTGTCTTTGGCTCTTCTATGGGAGTTGGGGTGGGAAGAGTGCTTTCCTTGGCAAGGTCTGTCTCGGGAGTAGGTTCTTTTTCCAGAGATTGCCTTTTGCTTTGGTCAAAATGTTCATCAGGACTTTCTTCCTGAGGGACACTGAAGTCTTCAAGGGAAGTTGTAGGACCCTGCACAGCATCTGCCTCCTGACTGTAGCGCTCAGCTTGCTTTTCACTCTCTTGATCCTGGTGGCTGACTCTTCTAGCATGCTCTTTACATGTTCCCATTATCAGATGGTCGATTTCTGGAGAAGAAGAGGTGCTAAGCACACCCGAGTCACAAAATGAGTCTCTACTGTGAAGCACAAAGCTCTTCTCTGAAGCCGTCGGAGTTGATGGCGAATTAGCCCCGCTTGGCAATTCAACCCCGGAGTCCTCAGATTCAAATTTGGAGAACCTGTGAAGTCGGCACTTGGATTCGAAGGTGCTGAGGTCAGGCAGTGTGGCTACGTAATCTGTGCTTGCCAGGGCACCTGGATAGTCTGGATCTGCCGGTGCAGCTGCTGCATTCAGACTTCCCTGGCAGTCCAGTGGGAGGCTGGCACCGGGGAGATGGGACTCTTCTGTGCAGGCTGGATTAGCTGGGGCATCTGGGATTAACCCTGGGTTTTGAATTCCTTCAGTGCTCAGTATCTTCATATGTGTTAACACGACTTTGTCCTCTGCAGGTGGGGTCCTCTTACCTACTTAAAAGAAAACAAGTAAAGGTCGCAAGAGGCTACAAAACTCACTGTCTAGTGTATCCCTTGAGGGATGGGAAATGTAAAACTGTCTATAATTAGGTGGTAGAAGGGGATAGCCTTAATTTGTTTTTCTTGAGCTATATGAAGCTTCCTTGTAGGCTTTGCTACCACAGAAGTGCTGCATTTCACAGCCCCAGAGTCTTTCAGGTGAGTCATAAATGCACACAGAGTTCTAATTTAATAGGTAGAAATTAACCCATGTAGCCAGGTAACTTTTTAGTAATTACCTGTGTACAGATGTGGAGAAGCACATGTTCTTCCAGCACAATAGATGTTCATTTAAAGCTAAAATATTTCATCTGCTTAAATGTATTCTGAACCAGCAGAAAAAAAAAGGTAAAATAAAATCTATCTCTCTGAAGGCTTAAGTGAATTTTGGGTTGCAACAAGCAATTTGCAAACTGGTACCCTCTGCAAACATACAGGTGATGAAAAGCAAGTAGTGAGAAAAAGAAAATCAGGCATTGTAATCTTTTCCATTCCCTGGATGGTTTTAGCTATGAAGTAATTTCTTTAAATGAACTCTTACCTTCTTTGTAAAGAAAAAGGAGATGGGGGCAGCTTCATTCATGAGCTTTTTGCACGTGGACAAAGACTTGTTTTCACATCACAATTATTTCACCTGGTAATGTGGTAGAATATCTCTGGATGAAAGGCTGATTGAAAGGAGTTGAAGATCTGTCCCCAGGCTTTCTTAGTGTTTTTCTGAACTCAGTATTTCATAGTCCAGACATCTAGTTCACGCTGTTACGAAAGCCAGTGTGAAAGCTCTGCATCCACCCTTTATCAAACTGCAGATCTCAGCTCTAATCATCTGTTCGTGGATATGAGACCGGGAATCGCTGCAGTACAAAACTTCAGTTTCTCTGGTATCTTTTCCCTTATTACTGCCTGACCTAGAGAACCTCAGAAGGCCACAATGCATACACTTTTCAGAATATCTTACTTCCTACTTCATTTCCTTTCATTCCCCTCTCCTGCTTCCTTCCTTTTTGCCTTACATCAAACCAGCAGCTGCTTCACAAATTCACTCCTGGTAACATAATTATTCCTAAGTAGGCAGGGAAGCCTGAGCCCCACCACCAGCTGTAGAGCAGGGAGAGCTCCACTGTGCAGCCCCCCTTCACGGTAACCGAGAAAACCCCCTGGTTCAGAAATAACCCATTTTACAGTCTTCCCTCCTCCACCTTGCTTTCCACAATGTCCACAGACAAAGGAGATTTTTACTCATTAAGGCTAAGCTGGGTATTATATGGTTCATTTTCTACTTTATTTAAATTGCTTTTATCTGATCTTGAGAATTTCTTGGGATACCACTGAAACATGGGTTTTACTGTTCATAGGCAACCATAGGTTAAATATTTTACATTGGATTTTCATAAAGGGCTGGCAATGATAAATAATCCCATCTGATGGGCTGGGTTTTTTTGGGTTTTTTGGTTTTTTTCTGTGGTACTTGGGCACATAGTACTTATAACCCTTTTGAGAAGATCTTGTTTATCATACACAGTATTGCACCCACCTCCCTTGGCAGAATTCAAAGGCATCTCTCCACTGTAAAGAGATCTTACTGTAAAGGCATCTCTCCATATTTGGGACAGTCAGTGCAAGACCATCAACAGTGCAACACCAGTATGTTGCTGCCGTGGAGGACAAGAGAAAGACATTGCCTGTGGAAATGTCACAGGAAAGCTCACCAGGAGATGCCTCGGCTTGACAGACCCTGAACGGAGGACAAGGAATAGGGAGCCTGGTTTGCAGCTTCAGGCACAGCAAAATGTCACCTGTCAGAGGGAGCTTGGTACCAGGTCTTGGAAGGAGGTGATAGAGCTCTTTCCAAGAAGAAGAGGACCTACCTGCTCAGCTGCACACACCTCTTGGCAGTTAGAGGCAAAATGTTGTATCTGCATGAAAAATAAAAGGCTAACAGGCTCTTCTCCTGGTATCACCACCCCAGATGGCACAACAAAACCACTGAAAGTCAGGAGGAGAGCAATTGTGTTGCTGCACTTTCTTTTTAAGAACAAATCATACAGCTGTCACTCTTACGAGGAATTACTATATGTAATAGTAGTTCCTCCCCACAGACTCTGATTGCCTTCACTTACTAATCATGTCATGCTTTCCTTTGACTGGAGATTCTCTCACTGTCTTTCAATCTGCAGCTTTCTTCCTTGCTTAACCGGTTTCACCCTGGCCTGCACACATATTTCTTTGTCTGAAATCAGGAAGCAGCATATTAAAATGAAGTCTTGCTACTTACAGAAGGAGATGTCAGATGCTTTAATGCTTATCTTTTGTGACTACAAAGTTTGACTGGGGTAGAAAAAAATAAAAAAAAATGAGATTACATCTCTGACCCTCTGCATGAGGGTCCTCTTGCTGCCAACAACTCTGGTGCTGAGAAAGATCTGCACTCTGGACAACACAGCCCTTTACTCTCCCAATCCTGTGGTCACTTGCAACATTGCATGGTTTCACAACAATTTCTTGTTTTTCTGTTCCAGGCTGCAAACCATTGATCTTGGCACGGGCAGGTCCTGGTAACCACAGTTACCAGCATTTCTGATTTATCCTTCCATCTCTTTGTGATGATGCAAATGTTATCAACTTTCTACCACAAATTCAGAATAGATGCAAAGGGCGGCAGGATTTTGCAACACACAGAGGCACCTCATCCTCATTCATTCAGTGATGCTTTCCCATGGTCAGTGAGATCATGGGTGCTACTGTGGAGAGATCTCCTATGATTCAGGCAGTGACCTGAAACTCGAGTTTTTCTTGCTGTACCTCTCCGACAGAACAGTCTCTTCTTCCTCTCTATTAACTGGGTTATAGAATCTAAACCATGGGGCTTCCAACAAGCAGATTGTTTCTGCCACAGATCTTGAAAGCAGCATACAAAAGCACTCGGCTCTCTCAAGCATATTGGTAACAAACACCAGACTGGTCCAATTAAAGCTCGTCTATGCAATTACCAAAAAAGAAAAAAAAAAAAACAACCCAGTGAGCCAGACCATCAGATGCTATAAATTAGATCATTACCAGGGCCCCTGAAAGAATGGTGTTGGCTAATTCTAGCTGAGGACTTGGTCTGTAAGTGTACAGCAATACCATGTAACCTAGAGCAAAGCAGGGAAGGTGGGCACCTGCCTGGCCCTGGAGGGAGTGTGCTGCAGGACTACAGTTACAGTGCTATGCAAAGGCTTCTGGAAGGAGGTGTGAAGAACTACAGAGAGCTGAACAGTGGCATTAAGGTTGGTAAGATGGATTTACTTGTGCTGGAGACCAGCCAGGTTTGACACTGCTGCTCCTGGGAAATCAGCCAAGATTTTTTTGTTGTTGTTCTTTTTTGTTTTCTTTCCACTGGAACTGGCCTTCCACATCCCTTCTGGGGTGGGGGTAAAGTACCAAAAGATGCTGCTTTCAGGAAGCTGTTTGAGATACTGGTGTGGCAGCAGAGAGGGAAATAGAGTTGTGTGTGCATGCAGTGTAGCATCAGTATAGCTTCCTGCAGCATCTTTGGCAATGTGTGCCCAGACCAAATTTTGTTTAGGGTTAACTTGTGCTACTTGCCTAGTAGCCCTCTCAAAGGGTTATATGGCTCTGTAGTCACACTAGAGATAAACAAGGTTCTCTGGGTTGTAATATAAGCCTGTAACTGATGATGGCTGATAATGTGTAACCTTGGGCAAGTTGCTGGGCTTCCTCTGCCTGTACAGCTGGAGACTAAGACTGCTTCCCATTTCATGGGAAGGTGGTAACAGAGAACTAGCTAATAGCTGGAGGTAATTAGTAGGGAGTGAAAGGAAATTATGTATTCCAGCTAAATCTCTAGAACTTTGCTTCATTTCCAAATTGCTTTCTAGGATACTTCTCTGCTGGCAGTTAGCAAAGCCTAGCAGAGAAACTTCAATCCTTCAAAGGTGAATACCCTTCCATTGGCTTCTGTCCCAAGGCTTTCCTTTCCTTGGAGTTTTACATCCAAGTGTATTTTTCCTGTTGCACAACAAATAGCAGCTGCCCAGGCACAGCCTAATGCATTAATATAGTGATTTCTGACCTGAGGAAGGAGAGTAGGTATCTAAACATGAAATTGCTTTCAAGCAGTTCCTTTATTCCGAGAGAGTTGCATGCAAGAGATGCACTCAACTGCCCAGGCAAAAATCCCAGACATTTCCAGTCCTGCCCAGGCCTAATTCCTGCAAAAGCTTCCATCTTTCTAGTAAACCAAGCCAGTCTGTATTCAAATATCTGTGCTCCAAAGTGCTGAAAACCAGGTCCAGTTGGGTTTTTTGTTTTTTGGGTTTTTTTGCATCTATGCCTGTGGCTCATAATCATGTTTCACTGGCAGTTCCTTCAATGAAAACCCAGTTAAGCTCTGCTATGTCCCTGAAAGGGGTTCTTCGCCTCTGATGTATTGAATCAAATATCATAGCCCATGATCTTCTGATGCGTCTGGTTAATAGAAGTACTGGTGGTGGGAAGAGCACTGCTAGTGACAGTACAGAGCCATACCATGCAGTGCTGCCCTGCTCCCCTCCCTTCTGGGAAGGCTGGCATGGGAAGAATACCATGGTCTGGCACAACTAGAGCCAAAGCTTTGCTTACCTCCATCTGCTGTTGTGTTAAAAAGCATAGCAGCATTAGAGCTATGGCAGCCCTGCGTGTCCCCAAAGCTGCTGCATGTGCACAGCAAACCCATCCATGGTGGATGGTGCTGGCAGAGTTGTGCAGGGTGGCAGTTCCAGGGAAAGGCACAAGGTGAGCAATCCAGAGACGCTCAAAGTGCCTATTCCTCTTCCCACTCCCCTTTACCACAAGGCATGTAACACCCTCTAGATTTGAATCCTTAAGGACACTACTTTCTAACTGTAGTGTGCTACGGGAGCAGAGCACCAGAAATAAAGGGCATCACCAATGATTTGTGTTGCTGTAGTAGCAGGGATTTTGCACAGCTCCCCTGCAAAGGAAGGCCAAAGTCAAACCCCATCGTTCCTACCAGTCTACTTAGCCCTGAGCACAGGAGCAAAATGCAAATGTGAAGCCCAGGAAGAGGCTTTTCAGCATCCCATAGAGGACCCACACAGCCTACCTAGTAAGGCCTCTCTAGCTCCAGCTGTGCCAAGGATTAAATCCTGTGCCATGCAAGACAGGTTCTGTGGCGGAGCTGTGGCATCCAAGTAACAGCCTAAGAGATGACCATTAGCTTTTGAAGAATCATTAGGAAGCGGTGACTAGTGAGCTGGAGTCACTCATGACCTAGAAATGAAAGGCTGCCTCTCCCATTTGGTCCTTGCATTGCCTCATTTTCCTTCCTTCCTTTACAAAAAGAAGACCCTCTTTAGTCCTGTCACTGTGACAAGTTCTCTTAACACCACTGGCAGTACAGCTCAAGTGGTGTTTCCCTTTTACTATGAAGAGAGGATATTTTTTTTTTTTTCTTGCCAATGATGAGAAAGAAATTCTCATCATTGAGAATTTAAGGGGAAAGGGGTCACTTCCTCTCTGAAACAATAGGCATTTTTTGCTGGTGACTCTTCCACCATATGTGCTGAGGGCTGGGGATGGGTGGCGGGGCTGTGCTGGCAGCTCCTTCTTAGCATGCCCACACCAGCTGGCCCTGGCAAAGATCATGCAGGAGCTGTGTTACTCTCCTAGCTGGTCAGTGGCTGTCCCCTACATAGCTCTGTGAGCCCAGGCAGTTGTTCCACGGACAGGGCCCAATGCTGAAAAGAACTGGATTACTCTTATGCTGAAAAAAAAACCCGAACAAAACCAAACCAAACAATCCCTGCCCCAAAAAAGCCCAGCAACCACTACCAATTGACCGTCTGGGATGGAAATCTATCTCCACAGAGCTTTGCCATAGGCTTCCATGGGGTGAGGATCTCCCTGCTTCCTGGTGCTTTATGAGTCTGTGGAAGACCCAATCCCAGTCCTGTAGATGGCAAAGGGGCTCATCAGCACCAAATTTCTGCAGACAATGGGCTTTCCCAATGCCATTCAAGCAAAGCTAGTCTGTAATCATGCTGCTATATCTTGGTCTGCCCAATCTGAGTAAAGGCTTCTCCTAAACAATTAGGACAAGCATGAGCCTAAGAATTTCTAAGGGGAGCTTATGAAGGTCTTGTGTCTTTAGTGCACCAGCTACAGCCTCTATCTACAAATGGCAGGAACTTGTGAAGGCTTGAAAATCACTATTGTAGAAATGTTGGGGTTTGTAACTGGAATTGTGACTGAAAAGTTCCCATTTGCAGAGGAACGCAGTCCTGTGTAGTAACTGAATGTTTGCATGATTGACCCAATTCTCAAAATTTCAATGTGTCCAGCTGGGGAACTGAAACGCATGTGGATTTCATGGGAGTATGTATACCACTTGATTTGCTTGAAATGTTGAATGCAAAGAAATAATTATGACAAAGCTGAGATCTTGAACAAAAATCACAAAGTTTTTGGCTCCAAGGTGCTCTCTAGTCTCATTGTTAGTTATGTGTGTGAAGTTCCTCTGAATGACAAGCTTGGTAATATAATATAACCAGAAATGTTATAGATTCCCCCATAGCTGAAGCTTGTAATGATAAATCCATATAAAATACATGCTGAGAGAAAGAAGTTTAAGAACTCTGATTGAAGAGGCTTTCATTGCTTTAATGTGTATGTTTTAGAAGAGGAGGAGATAATTATAGCTCTTTTCAGGCATTTGAGGAGGAATGAGAGGAAGATTGATTGTTTACTGGTGGATATAGTTGGGTGAACTAAAGAGGAAATGGATTTTCAAGTGGAGAGGCCACTTGACGTTTTCACAGCTTGCTTCTATTCATTCCAAGTGACCTGTGAAGTTTTTGAAATAGAGCGACAGGTCTGATAGATTAGAGAACTTTAGCAGAAAGTCCTGGGGCACAGCAGGTCCCCACAGACCACCTGGTTTATCAGAGTAACTTGTGTAGGCTGGCAGTCAACAGTTTCTAGACACCTGACCTTGTGCATAGCACCAGCTAAAGAGCCTCTCCCACTCGTTACTGCATTCACCCTGCAACTTATTTATTTGGATATATATAGCCATGGGGGAAATGAGGCCAAGGACAATTTTGTTGCACAAAGATCTGTGCTCAAGTCCTCCCCACTCTGCAATATAACCACTCCTGGGGCAGGGGAGAGGCTCAGCTTCCACAGTGTTGGTTATGCGGGAGACTTTGTCAGGGAGATAACAGATCTCGCTAAAAGGCCTGCAAATTGGCAATCTCCATGTGCTCCTTCGGGAGAAGGGTTCAAATCCTTAAATAAAGGAAATGGTGCTTTCGTGAGCAGCCTTGTATAATAGCAAGAGATTATTTGGTACACAGCTCACTGATGTACCTGAGCAGAAAATGAAAGCAGCAAAAATATACCACACTGGCAAAAACTATCTAATTTAGGAGATCTTTCCTTGCACATCTGTTCTGCCGGCTGCCTCATCACAAAGGACTATTCAGCCAGAAACAAACTAGGAGACAGGAGGCCCTTTGCAAGGATGGAACTTGCCCCCCAGGGATGACAGGTATGTAGTAATTCAGGTTTTATTGCCTATAATAAGCTTGGATAAACAACTGTTCTATAGCCCCACAGACCAAAGCCATTAAGACCCCAGTGCTTCAGCTGAAGCCAAAGGAACTCGTGAATCGTATCAGAAAGGTCACTGTTAACACATTCTTCATGTGCAGTCATTGCTGTCCCTAGGCAAAACACTAGAACTGCTTCTGCTCAAATGAGGTAGCGGTTGGCAGGTGTAACCATATGCTTTGGTATGTCTAAAATCTTTTATAGTTGCAATGACAGTGGTGACAATTTGGGGGTTTGTTGAACTTGCTGGGGCCACACAAGAACCTTGGTGAGGTGACAAGGAGAAGGTGGTAATGCACAGCTAAGTAGCTGTAGTAAACTGAACTTGCTTACACAAGAGGTTCTGCCACCCTCAGATTCTACTCTAACTGCCACACACGCCAAAGAGAAGGGTGAGATCCAGCCTATACTCCTGTCAGTCAACTGCTACTCTTAAAAGAAAGTTTTTTTCTGTTTATATTTTCTATCTTAAGGTGCATTTGGCGATGCAATTTTAAAATCTCCCCCGCATAACTTGCAAGAAACACCTTATTCTTGGCTCTTTCGGAGTAGAAATGGGGTCCAGACTAGGACACACATAGTATTTGATGCCTTTTTCCAGCTGAGGTGATTAGAGAGCACCGTTCCTGTTTCAATAAGAAACAGGGAAAAACGCTAGCTGAATCTCTTCTTGAGTCCTCAGTGCTCTGTGTGGCAAGTCTGCCAAAAGCTTCCACATACACGTATGACAGTAATGCCATGTTTGCGTGGTGAGGGACACTTCTATGTGGAAGAGCAAGCTTCCTTTCACCTCCTAACCCTGCTGTCAGGTTTGCATTATATAGCTTGGGGTAAACAAATACATGGTCAAGTTACATTCGGGCGTGGAGAGAAAATCATGTCGTTGGGTAAAAGTGCAATGCAGTTCGCAGACCAAACTGAGGCAAAGGAATACGCTTCGGCAGCCCTTGCTAACACAGTGCCCAGCGGTTACTTGCTAGGACACCTCAGAGAGCCTCCAGCTCTCACTGAGCTCTGAGTAGCAGAAGCACAGGGAAGCACAGTCCCAGCAGTGAGTGCATCTGTTCCAGATGCCCACGAACGGGACAGTTCTGGGGACTCTACAGGAGCTGCTGGCATTGCAGCAGCACAAGGAGGCAGGAGTTGAGCATACAGATGAGCAGCCCAGGACCCCAGGGGACCGCTGCAAGAGTGTTTTGCAACATCTTTACCATCCTGCTGTTACACAGCATGCTACGTTTAGACTGGCAAATGCTGTCTGTAGCCACCTTCATTCTAAGCAAACCAACCCAGCGCACTGATGTTAATGGAGATAGGAACTGCAGATCTCATTTACATCTGGCACAAGCCAAGCCGAAAGGTAAACAGGGATGCTCAGGGGATTCTGCTACCTGGGGCTTGTGATCTCAAAGCCTGCAGCACTCGCTAAGGAATAAAACCAGATCCATTGTGTCTGAAAAAGGCTGAGAACACGTCATCGCTTTAGACAACAGACTTCGAAAGTTTTAAGTGATCTGCCGCAGGACCATAGCTGCCTTCCCTGCCCGGGTCACCTCATCTGCATAGAATAGGAGGGAGCGAATAAAACCTCTCAAACTCGATATAATCCCTGTCGGATGTGAATGTACCAGTCTAGAAAGCGATTCGATAGCATTGAGAGCGCAGTGACAAGCTGAGGGCAGACCTGACCCTCCTCACGTTGGTGCAAAACCCGAGCGATGCTGGCGGGACCTGTGCGCAGAGCCGCTCAGGCGTCAATTCCCCCTTTTCACCCCTCCTGTTCCCATCCTGGACCCTTCGCCCTCCTGCGCGCACAGACCGCTCCGAGTCGCAGCGCTCCCGCCTCTCCTGCTGTTCTCTCCCAAGTTTTTCCGCGCTTACAAATGCAAAATAAAGCCCGTTTAAGAGGAAAACAACTCGGTTCCAAAAGCGCGGTTCTTTCCCCCCCCCCCCCCCGTCGGCCCTCGGGCAGGAGCTGACCGGCCGGAGGCTAAAGCGAGGAGGGGCTCACTCGCAGCCTTACCTGCGTGGGGGCAGAGGCAGCCGGAGAGCAGGGAGCGCAGCATGGGGCCGGGGCGGCAGCGATGCGGGGCTGTGCGGGCAGCCCGTCCGGCGGGGCCCGGGAGCGGGGCGGGCCGGGATGGACTTGCTAAGTACCGTCTGCACGGCCGCTGAGGGGAAGGAAGCGGGCGGCGAAGGAGCGGGTTTGGGGAGGTGTGCCGGCAGCTGCCGGCTGGCTCCGGGCGGGCCGGGACAGCCCCGGGGGGGTGGCGGACTCACCTCTCCTCCAGGGCGCTCCCAGGGTGAAGCTCCGATGCCAGCTGAACATCCCGGCGGCAGCCGCCCTCAGAGGCAGGCGGGGGAAGGGGACGGGGACGGGGGTGCCATCGCCGCCAGCCCTCCTCGGGCTGCTGCGCGTTCCCCGGCGGGCGAATGGGGCCGGGGCTAAGGCGTGGCGGGGCAGAGGGGGTGGCAGGGGCAGCAGGCAGCGCTGCCGGAGCGGAGACTGCGGAGCGGCGAGCGGGCGTCCGGCCAGCAGTGACTTATAAAGGGAGCAGCCCAGAGGAATGCATCTCCCTTGGCTGATAAGCCGAGATGACTAGAGGGGTTTGAACTACCTTTGCAACCTTAGGAGGAGAGAGGAGGAGAAAGGAAAAAAGGGACGGGGGAGAAGAAAAAGAAAAATATTTCAGTGCTTGCATAACGTCAATAAACAACCCCCCTCTCAAGTGGCAGGAAAGACTGGAATGTTTCGAGTGGGGAGGAGAGAGAGTAGAGTGGGTTTGGTGTCTTTTTTCTTTTCGTTTTTTTTCTTTCCCTAGATAGTATGTTATGTGTTCATAACGCAAAACTCTGCCTTGGTTGTAGCTGGGGCTGCAGGCTATGGGTAAGAGGAGTGAGAAGGAAGTGCCAGCACTGTCCTGAATGCAAGCTCCCACGAGCAGGTTTGCAGTGTCACCCCACTGGAGTCACCTCCAAACATGCAGACCAGACATGAAGAGCTCTGGCATGTCCTGGACATGGCTTTGCTCACTGGAGTGCTGCTTTGGGAAATGCATGGGAAATTACTCCTAGGCTAGGTTTAAGAAATACAAGCTCCGTACAGCCAACAGTCCCATAACCTATATGGGGTCTCTGCTTGCTAAGAGAGTACCAGTCCTTGCGTTACTCTCCCATCCAGATTTCTGCACTGTCAGGAGTGAACGTGCTGCTCCACCGGTTAAACTGGCTTAATTCTGTGGACTTAGCTGTCCACAGGATCAGCGGCCCCAAAGAGACCAGAAAGCCAGTGGGTGCTACAGCCCTGTTACAAATGCCATGAGAAAGCCAGACAGGAGAGGAGCTGTCAAGGGAGATCCCATCCAGCTTTGCATACCCTTGCTTTGCTCCCCCAGGTGCTGGTTCTCCTGTGCCTTTGCAAGAAATGCCACAGGCCATGTATGAACTGAATTGACTTTTTTACTGTAGCAGTCACTGGAGTTTGCTGATTGGCCCCAGCCACAATTTAAAGACAGGATGTTTAACTGGTCCCTTTTCCCCACCACATTGCTCTTGTATTTAGTTATTTTATTGCTCAGAAACTCATGTCATCCAACAGGAAGCATCCTTCCTCCCCAGGCTGGGAGATTCATCATACAGTTCCCCCCTTGCCTCCCTGTGCAGTGAGACAGAGATTTTGTGGGCTGCACACAATTTCCTTGTAGCACTCCGGGCACCACTCATTGTGTGTCCAGCACCCTCTCCTGTCTTTCTGGGAAAGCCAAAGAGGGTTGTGTCCAGGGCTGATGAGAGGGAAAGCCGTAGATTCCTGAGGAAGGAGGTTCCTATTTCTTGCACTGAGACAGTCCCAGGCCAGGGAGATGAGCACTGCTGTGGTTATTGCTGTGTGCTTGCTGCTCAATGTGCTGCCATGTGCTACCAGCCAGGGCTCACCGTTTCAGCTCCCAGCTGCAGTGGGCAGACTTAAACTGTTAGAACAGCAGAAGGGTAATTTACCAGTGCCCTAGGATGAATTCAGTAGCACTGTTAGCAGCCAGAGGAATTCTGGGGCCAAAGTCCTACCCTCTCACCTCCGGCTCTGCTGCCTATATACCACTGTACACTCCTTTCTGCCATTAATCTCCATTTTTTCTGTAGACTGCTGAATACATGCCTGTACTACCCAGAGGCTGTTTTTTATATTTTTTTTTTTTAAGTAACTAGTTTGGAGAAGGGAAAAAAAAAGCTACTGTGTCAATGTCTGTACATAGCTGCAACTCAAAGTGCTCCGAAATGTATCCAATTTGTACTGAGCAAAATGTTTGATGCTGTCAGAAAACTAGATTCCTAAGGAGAGTCTCAAGTTGGCTGTTTCTAAGCTCAGTTTACCCCCTTGTGTTCAACAAATGCTTGGGGCCATCAGAAATGACTGCATTACCAAAATATAATAAGTAAAAGAACCCACTGGCAGTAAGCTTTTTGAACAAGAATAAAACATCCCCTGGAATGTGCACAAGCCAAGTGCTCTATCCCTGGGCTAGGACAAACATGGAATGAAAATGTCTGGCAACAAGCACAATATTTTAATGCTCTATGTACTCTCACAAGAGGGTGTGTTTGTGTCTATGAAACTGATAATTAATATTGGAAGTGCCCTGTGTTGACACAATATGTGACAATGTTCAGAGTTTACAGGGCCCCACAAAGTTGTTGTAGGTGTTAAAGTTGTTGTAGGTGTTGTATGTGGTTATTTTTGTCTACACTTGAAACATTTTAGAAGCATAACTAGTTTTTATGTATATTTTCAACTCAGATTTATTAGTATCAAAATGTTTTACTCCTGAATAGCTTAGCATTGGATCAGGAAAAACCTGTAGCATGCTTAGGACTTTTATTCCAGTGTAAACTCATCTACCTGTAGGGACGTTTTACCATTTTGTGGTTGTAGTATTAACAGAAGAGAAATCTTCCACAGGGTGGACAACACCAAGTCCAGCCCTCATCAAAAACAGCCCACAAGCAAGAAACGAATGTGGTACCTGGTTTTGTTACCATTAAGCTTGAAGAAAGTGCAGGGGAAAAAAAAAAAAAAAAAGATTATTAGTTTTCTTTTGCCTAAACCTCGTGAACACCCTTGACATGGGAAAGGTTGTATCCTCTCTGTACAGAAATACATTGAGCCCAGCTGATGCTGTAGTCCAACAAGAAAGGAAGGATGCTTCTGTCCTGCAGCTTCATCTCTTGTCTGGTAAAGTCTCACCATTTAAACGGGATTTTTGAGACAGGCTGGCTCTTTTTCCTCGAAGTCCAGCCTGTTAGTGAGGGGAGTGTGGGCTGCCAGGGCTGAGCTGTGCATAGCTGTGCTGGGAGCAGAGCACAAGGATGGGGAAGAACCAGTCAGGCAGGGAAATGGACCTGCCTCAGCCATCGGAAGCAGCCTGGTCTGAGGACTAGGGCCACATTACCACATGTCTCGTGAGGTTGCTGTGGTTTTTGGCACATGCCACATCTGCCCTTTCCCCGTGACTGCCAGTCCTCGTGCCGGGGCTCCTTCACATACACCGGTGTGCTAAGAGCGTGGGATGGGTTCTCCAAATTGCAAACAGGCAGGAAGTTCCCTCTCGAGCTGCAAAGGATGTAACAGGAAGAGGAAAAACCTCTTAGTCAGCATTCATTTCTGATGGATGCACCAATTTCCTCAGCCACAAGAAAACTCTCCACCCAAAGAAGTCCCTGAGTCTGGGAAGTTGTCGTGCCTCTGGATCCCCTGAGCATACAGCTGCATCCTATCTTTCTTGTTACCTTTGTGAGACTTGGGGCTGGTGGGAAGCGACTTCAGGGCAGAGGGCACTTCCCGTGGAGAAGCAGGCACAAGCTCACAGGGAGTTGCTCAGCCTTTTAAGGGTGTGTGCCAAGGTCTGTTTATAGCGCGATTTCCAAGTTAGGAACTTGGAAAGCAAAAGAAATACATTTAGGGGTGAATCCTAAAACTATGAGGACCATTGTGCTGTTACTCCATGCTCCAGTTACTACTGTGCACTGCAGGAGTTGAAATCACCCCTAAATCTTCAATAAAAGTGATTGCTACAGTGTCCATTGAGATGCTCCGCAGTTGCAAAGGAGGGTGCCTGTCAGAAGTGAGCTTTGCTTCAAAAAAACTAACGAAGATCCAAATTATGAAGCAGCAGGACACAATCCTGAGCATGTACAGTTCTGCATGGGAGAGCTCTTCTGGCTGGGACAGGTGTTCCTCTCCTGTTTGGCTTTAGGCAAGTCCCCTGTGCAAATAACTTCATCTCCTTCTGCCACAGCTTGTCTGGCAGAACAGGATTTTTGTAAGTAGTTTCAGGACCTGTCGTCTTTAAGTTATGCAGCCCCCAAAACACAGGATTTCTCATGCGTGTAAAAGGCCCCTCCACCTGGTGTAAAGTGTTCTTGGTGGCGAAAAACACATTCCAGTATGTCACTGTGGTTTTCACACTGGAGCACACAATGAAATAACTGTCAGACTTTCATCATATATATATATTAGACCTCATTTTCCATTCTGTTTGCTTAGTTAAAGGCCAGATCTGGACAGACTGCTCAACTGCCTCCTGGTTTGGTTTGTACACCTGCAGTGTGGCACAAAAGGACCCTGTGCAATGCAATTACCTCCTTGATTCAAATACATTTTCTTTCATTCTGGTAGAAGCAAGGTTTTGGGACATAGCTGTCAGAAGAACATTGGATCTGTGTTACAGCCTGGGAAAAAAAGAGGGAGTGGGGTATGATATTGTGCTATGGGCAGCCCCCCATCAGCAGAGAAAGAACAGGGAGTGGATGGTCTGTGCAGCAGCCATCAGGGTTGGCTTGGACTTGTCTCTGATGGGTGACTCTAAGGTCTCTTATGTTTCAGCTACCTTTGCCTGGTCAGCCATGCCTGTGGTGCTATACTGATCTCATTTAAGTGAGGACTGGCAGCACCTCCTGCTTCAAGGTGTGCAGTGCTGCACGGGGGTACCCTGGTGCCCTGTGCTGGGCAGTGCACCTGTGTGTATGGCTCAGGGGAGCCCATGCTGTCTCAGCCAGCAGCCCCTTGCACAAGAGCTGGGTCAAGTGCAAAAAAAGAAAGGGGTGTGTGTGTGTGTGTACAAAGAGGAATTGCATGATATTTGCATTCTGTGAACGGAAGTTTCCAGAAGACTCCAGTTTCCTGTAAAACAGTTCTCCTGCTAGCTTGGCAGTGGCCTGCATATGTACAGCTTGTCCAGGTGAAGGTTTGGGGTCAGAAGAGAGGAAGTTGTTTTACTGCAGTGCCCTTACAGTGCAAAAACTAGCTTGCTGGGGTAGTGAGCAGCTCTGAAGTCTGTTAGGAGTAATGTGTTAACCCCTGCAAATCTTGTGTCTTGCTCCAGACATTTGTCTTAATCTAGATACATTGCATTTTTTGCTCTTTCCTCAGGGAATCTGATAAATGCGTTAAATATTCAAAACGAGCAAAGCCTGTCCATACAAGCAAAGTGGCTCTGCATCTTGCATAGACACTACTGCCTTAAGTGATTCCCCAACCACAGAGTAAGCGAGAAAGCTGCTACTCAGCTCAGCACCTACAGCCCCAGTTCGGCTTGCAGCAGCCTTTCAAGAGCTGAGAAGGCTCAAATGTCAGGTTTATTTTAGACTCTGTAGCAGGTGTGTGGTCCCTGTGCCTCCCTGCTGTGAAATGAGCCCTGGTGAGCCAGGTGGGAAACAGCTGCCCAGCACTGTGTCCTGGGGAGTGGTGGCCAGTGGCTTGCCAGGCACATCACTTCCTCATGTGCACGATGGAAACACCTTTGTGCTCTCTGAGTTGGGCTGAGGGTACTTTTGACTTCAGAAGCTATTGCACCAAGTGCCTAAACTCAGATCACTGCTCTCTAACTGCCCAAGGCCAGCACAGTCCCTCTCACTTTCCTTTGGATTACCTACTGAGGGTCCACACCTTTTCCAGCCAAGGGCCAAGCTGGTGTACCTTGTCAACATCTTCCAAAGGCAGGCTGCACTGAGCTGCCCTAGCTGCACTCTGGGTTGTGGCACTGTGTCCAACCTCACATCTCTCTGTGCATGTGGTGACCTGGAAATACAGCAATGGGGCAGGGTAAGGCAAGGGTCCTGGCACAGCAGCATAGCACAGCAGGGCTGGGTGCACAGCAGCTCTTGCCATCCACAGAGCCCTGGCCGAGCACACTGGAAGTGCTGCATAGTTTCATGCTCTGCTTTGTCAAGAGGAGACTGGTAAAACTAGATGGGAATCCAGGGGACCATGACAGAAAAGATCAGAGAGCTCAAGGGAAGAGTCGGGGAGTTTCCCACCATGATATCAGGTGAAAAGGTGATGAGAAGGAACTCAGAAGAGCAGTGTTGTTGACCTGGGCCTCCCTTTATGCCCTCCAAGGTCTTTGCAGCCTCATGAAGCTCCAGATAGGCCTGGGCTTGGCCTGTTTCTCTATCCCCATCATGATTCTGCCTGATGCATAACATCAGGTACCCTACACCCTTGCTTGGTCTGCTGCTGGGAAGCAGCCAGGCTGGGCAGGATCTGCCAGGCATGTACCAACACTGGGTCCTGGGCCAGAGCTGGGGAGCAAACGTGGCCAGAGCATCTCTCAGTCTCTTTGCTTTTTATCCTGGGAGAATCCTGGCAGCTGTGAAAGTGCTGCTTAAACCTTGCAATTACGAGGGCTGAGGGTTTGGCAATCTCTGCCTCATTTACCTTGTTGCAAGTGCTGCATTGTTGTAAACGCTGCAATTACTTCAGTTTGGGAATGCTTGGTCTCAGTTTAGAGAAATCTGTTTCAGTAGAGTGCAAGAAACGAGTTAGATGTGATTTGCTAAGTACATCACCAGAATTTAAAGCAGTACAAATAGCAATTAATGAGATCTTGGGCAATTTGCATTGCTTTCCCCTGAATATAGTGCACACATCAGTAAAAGTAAATATTTTTCTTTTGTAGCAATTTAATTAGAATGGATTAAAGTAAACATGCCCTGAAGTTTTGCATATGATAGCATCATTGCATTATAAATGTCATTTTGATTAAATAATGGCTTCTTTGCTTGAACAGGATAACTATCCACCCAAAACACAGAGGTGAAACTTTAGTTAATAATAAAACTCCCACCAACTTCAATAGAGCTATATTTCACCTTAATTGTACTCATAATTACGCTTTCACAGTTTGATTACAGAATCGACCGTTTCCTGCTTGGAGGGGGCATACATTGTTGTACACCTTCTACAAAAAAACTGGGAACCAAGGACTGTTGACATGTAGTACGTGAGCCTGGGCTCAGGAATGAGGTGATTTGCCCCGTCCAGTGAAATGATGGAGCTTGCTTGACCCTGGATGTGACAGGAGCACTGACAGTTGCCACATGGGCTCTCACTAAAGAAGATACAGTAAGATTAGCCTAGAGCAGTGGCTGCCGGTTTCTGTGGATCTGGCTGCTCCAGTATTCAGGAGAATTAACTGAGAAAAGCAGGCCAGCTGTGAGTAGGTTTAAATACTCTGCATGAGACCTAACCTTCACTGGAAAAGTATACAGGGGCTTCCCAGGCTGAAAACTGCTGAAAACAACTGTTCTTGATGAGCAGATAGTGTTCAGTAGCCAAGGACCTATCTGAATAACCCCAGGACATACTTTACAAATAGCATCTGTTTCTGCAAACCTGCTATTTAAAAAATCTCTTGCTGAAGCCAAATCAGTGCTCTTTCATTTGTGTACAACAGAGTTCTTGGGTGTGTATTTCCTCTGGACATCCCGGAGGATATCTCTGGCTCCACTGTTTGTGAAGTTGGTAACGTGACTGTGGACCTTACTCCATGGGCTGTGTGCAGGACTGTGTGCAGCAGCAGGTGTGTGCTGCTGCTTGGCCCCGCATCTGGCACTTCCTTCATGCAGTGGAGTGGGCACAGGAACTCAGACTTGACACCAGCATTGAGGTGCTCTGCCTCCTCAGCACATCGGTTCGGAGCTCTGTGGTTTTTGTCTCCTTATATGAAAAAAGGAAGAAAAACCATTCTCCTTGTAAAGCTGCCTGGGCATTAAAGCTGTGAGCCTGTATTGAACCGTGTGCTTTTATGAGTAATAAGTGACTATGGCTGTCTAGAGTAACAAAAGCAAGTTAGAAGTAAAGAGGCATTTTCTCCCCTCCAAACTAACCCCAAAGCAGGGCTCTTCTACATCCAGGTGGGAAATGCCGGTGATATGTTCATGTCCCCTCTGTTCAGATCTGGTCTAAGCCCAGGAAAAAAAATATTAAATACTACCAAGGACTTTCAGGGGTTGGGTCAAAACCATAGGGTTTGTGGCTTTTATCTTAGCAGTGCTACTTGTGCTTTTATCTATAAAATTCTCCTTCTCTTTGTATGCTTTTTTTAGTGTGTGATGAATGGAGACAGTCTGCTGTTTTACTGCAGACTTCCCTGCACTTACTAATTTGAGACTGCTGTTCAGACTGAAATTTCCAGGTTGGCTCATGATGAATCCATGGTCTATATGCAGTGCTTCAGAGATATTTCCGTATCTTGAAATAATGGGAGGCTTGTGATACATCACTTCATGATGCTGTGGTGCTCCGCAACTCACAGGATGGAGGATAGATGTCACCAAACTGTTGTACAACAAACCAGTCAGTACACAACAATCCTTCACTGGAAGCCGATACAATTGAACTGACACATAGGTTTCCATGCCAGGTAAAAAAAAAAAACAACAAAAAACCCCAAGCATATGTGGTTTTTAGTGGATTTGCGTAAGGAGAGCTTTCTTTGGTGCCTTCCACAGAGTTCCTGGCAGTGCACTTAACAACAACAAAAAAAGAGAGACTAAGAGCAAATAATGTCCTCCAGATGACCCAGTTTTGGATCTCAGTGATTTGCAGTCTGACAGCACAATTTGCTTCCTCCTGAGTTAGTTTTAGTGAAAGAAAAGACAAAGGCACAATAAAATACCATCCCAACTTTGCAAACTGAATCAGTCAAGTTTCAGTCTGTCAAAATCAGCAGTAGGTGAGGGCCAGACATACCCTTGCCCCGATAACCCATGTTCATGCAGGCTGAGAAGGCAGCAGGAAACAAGGGAAGGACCACAAAGGGCTGCAGAGCAGATTTCAGGTAAGTTTGGCTGCCAGGGAGGCACCGAGCTACAGTGCGATTGTTCAGCAAAGGCTTGATACCTAACTCTTTCAGGGATATTTAAAGTCATGTTTTCAATGTACACCATTATAGACAGCCCTCTGGGAAGAGCTGCCTGATCATTTTAGTGCCCCAAAATGCAGGCTAAGCTGTTCTGAAGACCTAGCTCTGTTTGTGGCTGCTGAACTGTTTTAAAAGCCAAACCCTTTTTTTCATATAAACACCAAACTGCCTGATGTCAAGTCAGGTTCGCAAGATAAGATAAGATAAGCATGTGTTTCAGTGAGGAATACATGGAGGAGAGTTTATGGAAACTGACTTATTGTAAATAGACAGCATCAAGAAGAATGGAGGTTTATGTGGTGCTGTGCATAGCAGAGGTGAATAGAGAGTGTAAATATATATTTTTCAGAGCTGTGGGTTAAGACAACAAGTGAGAGGCCAAGGGTTCCCCACCTTTGTCATTGCAGCGGCCAGGAATTTCATGCCACATGTCTGAGCAAGGGGATCTGGAAGATGGTGGGGTGCAGCAGCACAAGCTCAGCGTTTCAGAGGCAAGCTTAGAGGGTGATGAGAGGAATGGAGGGAATGTGATAAGGCTGGGAGAGGGTTCAGGGAGGGAAGGAAGGGGCAGGAGAAAGGAAGGTGTGTGTGGAGGCCAGGAGTGCCCCTTTCCACTGGAGGCAGCTTTGGATCCCTCAACTGAAACACCAGGGAACTGCTGTACTGAGGGGTGTCCCCATTCCTGCTGGGGCTGTCCCTGTATCTTCTGGATGAAACATATACAAGTGTCCCTTTGGCCATCCTTGACAGCAGGCACAGGGGACAGTGTGCTGCCATCAGCCACTCATCCTGGACACCAGCAACCTCAGAAATAGCAAATCTTTCTTGTCCTTGTCCTTGTGTTTGTTGAAGACTTGGCCCAAGCAAAAATGAAAGCCAGTGAAAATCCATAGGTTGCTGTGGATGTCCCTGTGAAGACAGTATAGGTCCATACCTCGGAGATTTTTTTTTAAATGGAGAGCTCTTGCTTTTTGAAAAGGTGGACCAGTGTAATTGTACAACACAGAAAAAAGCTCAGAAGATCACAAGTGGTTATGCTGCCAGTAACGAAGTTACTGAGCGGCTCTGTGTGGCTGTGGTGCTGCTGGATGCTGAGGGCAGAGAAGCCACAGCAGTGCACCACCACTCCCCATCAGATCTGGTGTAACATTTCTGGCTCCAGCACTAACCCGAGTGTCTGCACTTTCTTATCAGCAAGCCTTGCAGGTAGCATTACATGTTTGTCCACTTGAAATAGAAATATTCCTTAACTCTGAACCTCCCTGACATCTCTCTTCATATGCCTGTCTCTCTGGGTGGCCAGCAGATTGAGATATAGATATATATATATTTAACTTTTCTGGCTATATAAAGTCATGCCTGAAATGTCTCTCAACCATTAGAATTCAGAAAGAAAACAATTAGACAAAACCCACCATGATGGGAAAGTACGAGTGCGAGCTAACGATCTGGCAGTTTTGAGGTATGAACGTAACCCAAGCCCTGTGTCTGAACACCTGGAGCTTTACAGAGCTTTAACACAGTTTTGGACTGCATAGCTCACCAACACTTTGAGAAAGCTCTGGGAGAAACAGAGGTGATCTTTAAAGACATGGGTGGAGAAAGACAGTGGGATATAAGACAGATAAAGCCAGACAGGCTAGAGAGCTCTAGTTAGAACCCAGCTATGATTATTTTTATTTTAGGGGATTATTCAGTAGAGATACTTAACTTTTCAGATGATTGATCAGTTTTGACTCTCAGTTTCTTGCAAGCTGTCATGCAGTTAACTGAAAGCACTAGAAGGACGGTGTTCTGCACATTTCCTGGCTTCCTAGAGCAGACCAGACTTCACTGCTGGCACAAAAAATACTATGTGGAAAGAACTGTGGTAAGGAAAAGACTTTGCAATGTCAGCAGTATCTAAAGGGAGGACGAGGTGGAGCTCTCAGTGAGTAATGTGAGGTTTGGTACCAGCAGGTCTAAATATCTCAGATAAAAGCTGTAATTTCATCCTGGTATTTTGGTGAAGATTTGGCCTACCAAGTATGTTGTGGCCACCCAGCTTTCCCCTCACAAAAGGGAGTAGTCTTCCCTCCCTTGCTGACCTCCTGCAAGGATGAGTATTACACACACTCCATCCCAACAACCAGCCAGCAGACAGGCCTCCTGATCTTTCCAGTGTGACTTCCCAGGTGGCTCTTCCCATATTGAGTGGGCACATCTTGGGCAACCTCTACCTCTTCAAAGCAGTCCTTTTCCTCAAAACAGATGCTGCTTTCCCGCCATCAACAAGCATTTAAGTCAATGTCAGGTGAGTCCCCAAATGTCACATCTGTCTGAGAGGCAGGTAGCTGAATCCTGTTTGTGCTTCAGCCAAGGACTGTGCAGCTGGATCTCAGTGGGATATTTTGGGCTCACAATCAGACCATGTGCTGGTGAAAAAGATGTGATTGGTGCACTGTTGTTTTGAGTTGGAGGAGAAAATGGCAAGGAGCCCGCATTACTTAATATTAAACTACACTTGGCAGGCTCTGACTCCTCCACAAACTACCTGTTGCTAGAGGGCATGAAAATATACCTGTTGAGTTGGATGGGTGAGGTGCAGAGATAGTACCAGGAAGCAGGATTCACAGACTGTGCAGAAACCAGCATCATGTTCTTGGGTGAATAAATGACTTAAAAGCAAGCAGCAATGTCCATGAATTACATCTCCCTTTTTGCTCTTTTCACTTAGGCACTGAAGTCAGCTGGTATTAAAGAGAAAATGGCTGGCCTGTTCTAGGCAGAAAAATGCAACTGTGATTGCTGATGACTGTCTGAGAGCTCTGGAAAAAACTATCCCAGTGTATGGAAGTGGTAATGTGTTTCTACTGGTGTTTCACCAGTAAATCTTGATGTGTTTTACAGTGGAAGTCTCTACAGTTATTTCCACTTTTCTGTGGGGAATACAAAGTTCAAGTACCTGAAGCATAGGGAGGGAGGGGAGTCAGGCGTTGTAGGAAACCTGCATAAACTGTTACCCTCTTTAGGGACACATGATAGTTAAATTTACAGAGCTCCTTTGACTAGCATGAGGTCTCAGTTAACTAAAACCAAGCTACCTGCCATTCATTGTCTTGATTTTGTGACAGTTGTTTGAATGTAAAAGCAAGTCCTGTATGGGAATGGGGATATTTTTTTCCCTGTTCACCTCTTTCCAGCAGGTGAAAACTAGAGTTTCCGTTAAAAAAATGCAAGGTACCAGCATAGATGGCAATGGCAATGACCCCCAGGCTCTCCTTGGTCTTCATCTGCTAGGTTGGTCTTGTGGGCTTATTCAATGTTCATATTCATGTTCTCACAGGTTTCAGGGGAAATGAAGTGTCACTTCAGCTTCTTCCCTCACAAATCTTTGGTTTTACCATCACCACCCTAAGAAAACCCTCCCTCACTGAAGACAATAGATCGTTAAACCTAAATTGATACTTTCAGTATTACTGGAATACAAGTAAAGAAAATTTCAACACAGCATTAAAAATGTCACCTTTGCTGTGGCATTGTATGGGAACAGACATGACTTCTTATTTTGTTTGCCCATGGAAGGGAACTGTCATTTTCATTGCTAAAATATTTGCCCAATGGATGGAAATAATTACAAATGGAACAAAACAAAATGTTTTGATTAAATACAGGGCTGGTCTTGTTTTTTTCCAGTAAATGTTTGATGTTTTCAATTCTCTTCCCCCTCTCCTGGGCATAATATAATGGACAGTTATAGATCACCCTCCATCTCAGAAGATGCCAGAATGCATAGTAATCACGTCCTTTGCCACTGAAATGTTGGTACCTGTGGGGCAAACACCAGTAAACAATTTATCCCCATGGGGTACCGTAGTGGAGGTGAGTCATCTTCTGCAGAGCAGGGGAGTTTTCAGGAGACGGACTCCAGTTCATAATTCGTGCCAAGCCCAGGAGGTTAACACTGAGGTGTCAGATCTGGCTACCCCATGGCTGAGGAATGAAAACCAGCAGCTGTCTGAATTCCAGGGATGGTGCTGGGAATAGCTGTGATGAAACAAAGTCCCACCAACTTTGATCTTGGATCTTCTGCACAGGATTATAGGGGTAACTAATTTTGGGCCTGAGGCACAGGCATTTGGGGAAGCAGCAGGGGGAATTTGCTACATTTTCATGGGGGTTTACTGAGAATAAAGTGAAGATAATTCTCTTTTATCATTGCCATCCATTTCTTTTAACTGTGAGTGCTTTGAGGCCCATGCAGGATCACAGAGAGTACATCATCAGACTTGCAGTGTTCCCTGCATGGTGCTGCTTTGTTTGGGTTGAAGAGGTGATGCTTTGCCCTCGATCAACCTTGCAAATAAGATGCAGCAAGAAAAGATTTGTTTGTGCAGATCCAAGCACTTTCCTCATTCCTTCTGCTTTCTCCCAGGTTTGATGTGATCGGCTCATATACCTGCCGCTTCCCTGGGATATGAGCAGCTGCCAGAACCCCTCTGGCTGCTGTCAGTCTGGCTCAAAACACCTTTGCAGGAGTGGCTGTCCATACAGATACAGCATTCAATCTCCACCGGTGTCAGAGTGAGGAATCATATTTCCCCCACCCCTGCCCTCTGGGTAAGAAAAGGCAAACATATCATAAAGGTACTGTAATAAGTCTGCTAGAGATGTCTTTGCAGCCTCTTTCTCCTCCCCAAACTGGAATGTGCCTAAGCTCCTTCTGGTCTGCTTATTTCTTTTTTTCTGGCAGCCTTTGGGGAAGGTACCTAATACCTTTTTCACAAACATTATTTATGGACTGAGAATGCCAGGAACGTGTCTTTACAAATAGTCTGTACAATATGTCCAGAGTCCTCCTGTCTGGCACCTAATTATGTCAGTCCATAATGCTCAGATTTTTTTTTGTCTTCTTGCTGTAATTCAGATTTACTATCCTGGGTTGTTTCCACATGAGCAGGGTACTGTAATGACCGATGAGCTGCACTCGTATAACTTGCACAGTAGCATCCCAATTGCTCACAGTTCCTGGTGATCCCTCCTCAGGTCCTAAGGCCAATGTTTAGTGTTTCAGCAAAAAAGAAAGGACAGTGCTAGCCCTGCAGTGCCTGTGTTACAGCACCCTAGGATGCTACAGGCTTGCCCCACAGGGAGTGAGCTCTCTTGACCTACAGTGGACCATCTCTTAGCTAGCACCACTCACTTCTGCAAGGTCTGTATTAATTAGATGCATCTATAGGTCCACATGGGAGCTTTGCTTATGTACCCAGCACTAAGGTTAAAGACTGAGTTCGTACCAGAGGCAGGTATAGATATGCTTTTTGTCAAAACCACTTAAAAAACCTTCCTTTGGATGAAAACCACTGGCTTTGTTAGTATTTCTGCCTTGTCAGGATCAAGACCATAGCATAACACTTTCTGAGAGAAGCTTGGTGGGTTTTGTCTCTTCTCTTACCTAAAAAAAGGTAACACACCTTTGTAGAGCTCCTCATTTCCTGTGAATCTGGAATACTTCATAAATGAGATAAATCTCGGCCTCAGTGTAACAGCATTAAAGGAAATGGCTCACTCCCAGTCAAAGAGTTTGAGACAAAATGGAAAACAGTGTATCCAGCTGAAACCACAGGGCAAGAACTGATCTGAGAGAGAATTTCATCTGGTGCAAGTATTAACATCTCTATTATTCATCGAATACTACATGACACTTAATGATTCTAGCTGCATGAAATCTCCAGCTTTACATTTAATTCTGGGGCAATATCTCCACCAGTACAGGTTCTGTAGCTTATCCTGTGTTGTTTCCAGTGCAGTCTGTACTGTATTGCTTTCTGTGGCTTCCACTTATCATAGATTGTCTTCTGCTCATCCCTTGTGTTTAGTCATTAATGCTTGGTCTGTGCAGCCTAGCTGGATCCCAGCAGAAGCTTTCATGAACAGCAGATGCTAGAGGTGCAGAAAATTACAGGTGAAATCCTGGAAATTTTGGGAGAAATTTGGAGTCTCCTCCTCCTGACATGGCAAAATACTCAGTGGGTTCAGTGAGGCTGGCATTCCATCCAGTTGCCCCTGGATGTTTTGCTGGCCATCTCAGCCCCTCTCTAAGGCTTCACCTACAGCTACTCCTGAAACACTGCACCCCTTGGTTTGTACTCAAGGAAGGCTCTATCTTCTAGACCAGTGTTTTCTGAATCCTGGCAGAAAGGATGGCATTTGCTGACTTTAGACAAGATGCCAAAGCATGCAGAGGGGACTCTATTGTAAACAATCTCTTAAAATTAATTTTAAAAGGAGAATGGGATGAGAGGAGGAAAAACAAAATACTCAGAGATGCTGACATGCTATCTAGTCATCCTCCCTCACTGGTGATTAATCATCTCCCCCTTTGAGCCCAACAGACTGGCTCTTTCTCTTTATTGCTGGAAAGAAATTTGATTTTTGGCATGCCTTTTGTAGGATTCAAAATACCTTTGTGCTGTTGTGAATGTGAGGGAAGGGATTTCACTTCTCAGCAGACAGCCTAAAAGCATGTATTACAGGCTGGGCTCTCCACCCCACCCAGGCTGCAGGGAGCCATCTGTGCCTGCCTGATCCCACAGCTCTGGCACATGCTGGACTTACTAGGCTGGAGACTCTGGGTCTGTGTATATTGCTGCCTATTGCTGGCAGGGGGTGGAAGTCCCGAGTCATCAAAAAAAAAAGGGTATGGAAGAATCAGAAGGAATGGGATTTCAAATGAGATAGTAGTTTCCCTTTGCTATCTGTATGCTGTGAACTAGCTGAAATTGGGTCCTGTATTACAAAACCTAAATAAATCACATTAGGAATTACAATTGCAGGCAAACCATGTACAAAGTAGATTCCCCTGAAGACAATCTAAGCCTAGTGAAGAACGTGTTGACTAAGCCCTGGGAAAAGGTTCTTAATGGCACTGTCAGGTCCCTTTCCCCCATGGCTATGGTTCAAGAGGCCTTCAGGAAAGCAATGTGAATGGGAATCTGGCCTTCCTAACTGATGAGGTTACACCACGGTCTTGCTAATGATGCAGCATTACCTGGTGCTGAAGCTGGTAGCTAGACCAGTTCTGGAGTTAAAAAAGACAAGACTTATCATCTCATGCAAACCAGCTTTCATACAATGCAGCTGAATCACAGGGATCAAAAGCCACACAAGAAGGAACTGATTTAGTACCCGTGGACAGAGTTTCATGAACATCGTGGTGCTTGGACCAGTCTCAGTTGTCAGTGCTGGTGTTTGCCTGTACATAGATGCCTCCCCACTCTGTAGTAAGATCTCAACATGCATGTTTTGTACATTGAGCACATAGATGTTTGTGTTCCCCTTTTGCCTGCCAGCAAAAATTTCACAAGAGTTTTCCTTTAGCACAACTTAGAGGTCATTGTCTCATGTGACACTCAAAAATGTAATCATTGCTGGTTTGAGTTGACTCTGACCATGAGCTGAAGCAGACAGTTGACATGTTCAAATGTAGGTGAGGAGTCTCTGAGCCCACACCTCTGTGGGTTGCAGTGCAGCACACGCAAAGCTGCACCCTGTGATCAGCTTTTCCATATCCCTTAGAAGCAGTCTGTGAACTCCCAGCATCCAGTGATTCATAGCTGCAGTCAGCTATACTGTGACCCCCAGGCCTCACTGGTAAATTGGCATGAGTACTGGCAGAGCAAGCTGCAGTAGGATTTCTGTGCTCTCTGCCTAACCCATAACATTTTCATTTCTTGCTGCCACAAGCAAAGAGGTGGTTTAGGGACCAGGATCTTTGTCCGACGGGGTTGGATGCCTTACAGGGTTTGGAGCCACCTTGCTCACCTGGAAATTAAGCCATAAGCTCTGATCCTAGTATGTATTCACATCAAGTGAGAGTAACCTGTAGTTTTGGAGGAGAAGGTTATCAGGATGAGTGCTGTTTCTCATTATGCATGAAGTTGATGCCTGTGTGAATGCACAACCACAAATCATTGCAAAGAGCCAAACAGTTATGGGCAGAGAAACTAGGAGAGAGTTTTATTGTAGTTACCCAAATGTAAGCCAGGAAACACATTGCAGACAGAAGTTATGCTTGAAGGATTTGGATCGGGTGATAAGCTGGACAAAATTGTCATTTCATAGCAGATGTTGTAGTCTCAGTTACAAGCAGAAGTTCTGGAACATCCAGACTGAATCATAGTGAAAAAACATTAGCAATATTTTAAGCAATGCATGAATAAAAGCTGTGTATTCAAATGCCAGGCTAAGAGTGCACTGCAACTGTCAGATGTACGTGGTGATATTTTTGTCATTTTTGCAGGAAGGTTCCTGGCTGCCAAGAGACCTGCTTACCTGCTGCAGCAGAACATCACGCTATCAATCCTTTTCCCTGACAACCCTAATCCTTCTCTGTTTATTTTGGGTTTCAGAAGGAGCTAGAAAACTGAGAGCTGTACGCTGAAAATCCTTGGGGTGTTGATGTACAGAATGGTGGGTGGTGTTGTGTAGATGTCTTTGTAAACAAACAAATACAGCTGATTAAAAGCTGGCTGGCCATAGAGGTTTCTGCCTCCCTCTGCATACCCAACCCTGTTCTTGGCAGCTATGGGGATTTCACGTTACTCAAAAGGCTGGAAATGGGTGTCTCAGGAGCTGCTTCACATGTGGTTCAGCCCCTGCTGACAGAGACAGCAAATCTGGAGGAAGGCTGCATCACTGTAGTATGATAGATAGATGGTGGGATCTTTCAGTCCAGCCATCAGCAAATGCCATTCCTAGTACCCTGCAGCTCTGACTGCCAGCTCAGAGGAGAACTTGATTGCTTACTAACACAGAGGGGCTGGCACGCAAACATGCTCCTACTTCACCTGCTTCAACACATTTTACCTTACATATTTCAGGGCCACAAGCTACAAAGCTGAACTTGAAGGCAACAGCAGTTTGTTGGAGACGGTGCAGCCCTCTAGCGTTATTGTATAGATCGCAGGCTGGTTACCTGCCGGGACCCCAGCTCACTTCAGTGCTTTTTCCCTACACATCTCCCATCTGGATGATTAAGTTACAGGAGATTTAGTTAAACCTGCCAATCAACTGATTGTGATGATCTCTGCAATTTCTGACCACCGGAAGATTATGCTTGTGGATGGATAAGTATGAGTTGTTACTAGCAGGAGAAGCAAACAGGGTGTCTGTGGCTGCTACTGCTGTGTTTTAATAGCCTTTGATTCCTCAGGAAAAAAAAAAGAAAAAAAAAGAGCGAGAAAGAGAAAAAAGGAAAACCTACATTTAAGTGTGAAGATCAGTGAGCAAACTTCAGGGATGCCACTGCTGTTTGCCACAGGGCTTTGGAGATTTTCTCATTTGCTCAGGAATAAGAAAGCCTGGTACATATATTGTGAACAAGTAAGACAAGGGCAAAATAGTCTGAATCTGTATGTCTCACTTTTCTCTAGAGAAAACCATCTTATTTCAAAGTCCCGGCCTCTTCTTTGGTCATCCAGCAGACAGGGCAATTAGTGCAAGGAACTACTTTTACAATTTGTAGGAAATTAGTTCGGCAACTTATGCAGGCGAGGAGCATGATGAAATGACTACATTCTTGTATTGCATACCAGAGTGACAAGTAAATATCGAAGGTGACAACCCAGGGTTACTGTGATTTAGCAGCAGCCACTTGGCCAACCTGAGAACAGAACTGTCTTTGTTTACAATCTGCATTTTTCTAATTCTTATCTGCTCTCTTGCACTGTAATTTCCCGCAGCCCCCCCTGTGCCACTAGGTTCATTTTCCTCCATGCCTGGCATTATACCATGTAAGTGTCCAGGTGTGTTAGGAGAGACTTTCATTTTCTGAAACAACAGGTGATGGACCAGTGTTGACTTTCTGCACTGCAGCAACAAGTCACTTGACTACTGAGGTAAGAGAAATTGCTTCTGGATAGCAGTTACATGTTACAACCTCTTTACTTGGGCTAAGCAATGGGTGGAGCTTCATGCTATGGACATGCATGATTTTCTGCTACCAGCTCTGCCTGTTTTAACATCCTTTGCTGGTGGAAATAGCCCTATACCCAACCTCTAAGAATCTACCCCATGAAAAATTTACATAAACACTGCCTTATTCCTCTTGTTACCTCAGACCGCTGATATCAAATACTGAAGTCTCAGTCTCAAGAGCAGCTGGAGAGAAGCATACAGGCAGCAGTTACTCATTCTACAGTAACAGCTGGATCTGGAGGAGGATGGTTGTCAGCATCACCTTCCTCAGGTATGTTAAGCTGGGATAACTGCCCTTGTCTGCAAGATTGGACATGAGTCTTTTGCACACACCCCTTTTAAGTGTCTGTCTGTGAGATGTTAAAAACAGACTGTGGTATGTGTCTAACAGGCTCTAGCCACAACTGACTATTCTATTATTCTACTCTAACACTATAGTTTGGAAAGCACTTTAGGTCTCACAGAACAAAAGGGACCTTAGACAATAAAGGTTTTCTTTGATTGTTCACTGTGATGACTTGAGAATAGTTGCAAGCGAAACAGAAGCTTGAAGAAGGCTGCATTCAATTGCCACAGCGCCAATAAAGTAACTTCACTAAGGGGTTAATAACATTCCTCCCTCCTAACGTTCCCTCCCATTGATGCAGAACCATCTCGAGTAAGCCTCCAAACTATGCCTTACAGAACAGAATCACTTTTCCCTGACGACATTACAACATCCAGAAACAGTCCCTAAGGCTTTGGGAATGAGAAGAATGCCACCCTCCTCAGTTATTACTAGCCGTGTTTGTTCTTCAGCTTCTTCTTCCCTCCCCCTCTTTCCCTTTCCAGGTCTCTTTTTTTTTTTTTTGCTTTCTGGTCTCCACGCGTGTGAAGCAAGTTTCATACAGCAATCCCTTTGACAGTCAGGTGCAATAAATGATTAGCACAGCAATTCGGTTTTTTAATGGATCTGAGGCGATAAGCCCGAAGTTATTTTGACAGCTTGTGTTATTTAAGTGAAGCTGAAGTGTTTGTGTTCAGAAGGCTAAAAATATCTACTTGAACGCGGACTGCGCTTTGGGAAAGAGGGTTTTCCACGGGTTAGGGAAGTACAGCTCTCATTTGAGTTGTAAGCGTTCCTCTGCCCTCTCGTGGCACGCATCGGAGGCGTTCAAGTAAGTACTCGGGTCCTTGCCCCGATGTGAGATCACCAGTCCCTGCTAACGCCCATCCCCTGCAGGTGGAGACGCAGAGCCGAGTACGGGTGCCGCTCCAGCTGGCAGAGGGGAGCAGGAGGCGGCTCTGCGCGCGGGCTGCACACCGTACGGTCAGAAACACGGCTTAACCGGAACAGCGAGCGCCGGCACGGCCCGGCCCGGCCCCCCCAAGCCGCGCGTGGAGGCCCAAGAAGCGCTGCCGAGGGTAGCAACGGGCAGCGCAGGAGATCGGCGCCCGGACACGCGCATCGCCCCGCCAGGAGTCAAGATGGCCTCCGGACCGGCCCTTGAGGAGGCGGAGCGAGCGGCCTCGCGAGAGCACCCCGGCCTCTCGCGCGCTTTGGGCAGCGCGCGGTTTTTGGTCTCGCGAGGCTGGGTAGGTGGCGCGCGGTGAGGCAGCGAGCGCGGGAGTTCGGCGGGGCGCGCTGGACGGTAGTGGTTGCGCGTGCCACACCGCCTCGCGCCCAACGGCTTCAGCGCGCGGCCATGCCGGCCCAGAACACGGCGACCAGCGGCGGTGAGAGCCCGGGCGGGGAGGGAGGGCGGCGGCGGCGGCGGCGGCGCAGGGTGGGCTGTTGTTAACCGTGTGCGCTTTGCAGAACCACTGGGAGCGGCGATGGGGGAGCAGGCGGAGGCGGCGGTGATCACGCCGGCCATGCTGAAGGAGGAGGAGCAGCTGGAGGCGGCGGGGCTGGAA
>WTSP01011492.1:0-16106 GCA_025331215.1 Actenoides lindsayi
ATTAAATAATGAAATCTGTATGAATTTTCTGGGGTTTGTACACTTGTTTGTCTTAACAGCTGCTGAGAGTTCATTGAGATAACAGATAAACACAAACACATGTATATATGACTGGATATAGTGATGTTGGAGCTTTGCCAGTAACAAAACATATTGGAGACAGGGCTCTGACTACCCCATGCAATCTTTAAACATGGCAGGATTCTGGTCTATTTTACTCCTGTCTCTACTAGAACTTCCTTATTTCCATGCCTGGCCCGGCACTGGAGGGTAAATTTGGGGTTGAAAGCTAGGGAACAACGACAGAGCCTTAATCACATTTACACTTGCTTTTAGTGGTTTACAGTGTGGATTTTGTCATGGTGTGCAAAGGGTTATTCATGTCTCTGACACCCTTCCTCTTTTTTCCTGACTGAACCTCTTGCAGTCCTTACTGAGCTCCATGAAACATGCCTGTGAAATCTTAACAAGGGACCCAGAAGGTGGAGCGGCTCGCGTTCCCTTCGAGACATTCTCCTTCCTTTACTCTTATTTGGCCAGTATTGATGGGGAGATACCAGAGGAGAAAACTGAAGCATTCCTCCACAAAATGAAAGAACAAGCGTAAGTAAAAAAATCCATGCAGGGAATTTTAGTGTGTTGGTCCCCTCTGGGTTCTCCATACACCTTTCATTTCAGATGAATGTTCTGTCTTCACTTTGGACGTAGCCGTGATGACAGGAGTAAAGTTATATCAAAAATGGACATAGTTATTTCTTGCTACGTGGTCAACCTCGAGGTTTGAACTGTTAAATGATAAATTGTTATTTAGCCATCTTTTTGGGTGGTATAATTTTCCCTCTAGGAAGCAATTGCATACAGGTCTTTATCATCTGCATATTACTGCAGCATCTTACGGGCCGCTCTTTGGATTTAACATAGATCATAAACCAGAGAGGGAAAATGGCAGTTCCCACTTGAAGTCACAAAGTGTTTGTCGTGTTTCTTCTGAATTACCTCTCCTGAGATATTTTCATGAGAAAACATCTAGTGTATGCTTGTTCTTAAATGGTTTGGCTCTTCAATTTTTGTAGCGTTAGCCCCAAGTTGGGCCGGTCGTGTCCATTTCTAGTCCATTGTCTTCCTCTTTCTGCTTGTTCCGAGGTTCATTTGTAGTTCAGTGTCAGTCTTGTCAGTAAGCCAGGAACTGCTGCAGTTCTTCACAGCAGGAGATGTGTGCAGGTTGAAGGTTAAGCAAAAACTCACTGCCTGGCTGTACGTTTTGCTGTCAGTGACAGCTGCGTTCAGGTCTTCTCTGTGCTGTTGTGTAGTCTTTGGCTTGCCTCTTCAGGCAACTCCATTCTCACCTCTTGACTTCTAAGCAGTTTGTTAGCAAATGAGGCTTTCCCCCAATATTATTAGGCGTCCTTCTTACAGGACTGGGTAGAAAGTACCCTGTTGAGTCATTCAAATGCCATTCATGCCTGTCCATTCAAATGCCATTTTCAGATGTGCTGTCACCATCTTGGTGCTCACAGCTTGCTTGTTCTGGATACTTCTGGACACCTGCACTTCATGGTGGTCAACAGGACACTGGCATAGTTTGGCTGGTTTTTTCCTCGAGCACACCAACACTGTTCTGTTGCTTCAGGCTGCTGGCTGAGCACGTTTTTGTCAACTTCTACAACAAAAACTTACAATTCACAGGCTTGCACTAACAGCTCTGCTGACTGGGCCTAACTCCTGCTAACTGCTACAGGTGAAAATCTCATCTCTAATAGACTTCAACTGGTTACATGAAATCTTGTGCCCTCAAAATTCAGTGTCAAAACCTCTGAACTTTTTAACAGATGGAGGAAAGGATCCATCAAGATACTGCATGTATTCCTGCTAGAACTAGCATGAAGAATGTATGAAGGTGACAGTGGCTTCAGTCCAGCTCTCAGTGATAGAACTCCCACTCATTTTATCCATAGTCACACAAAATGCACTTTATTTTTGATCAGTTTTGAAAGATCCATGACCAGGCTTGTTCTCCCAAGCACAGCCTATGTGACGTGTTTGCATACTGATACTCACTCTTCCTACCATCTATCTGGAATTGGTCTTTCTCTCTGTGTTGAGTCATCCCTGGTGACCATCACATGCCCACCCAAACTGCTCTCACCCCCCTCCTCAGCTGAACAGGGGAGAGAAAATAAAATGAAAAGCTTGTGGGTTGATATAAGGACAGGGAGAGATCATTCACCCATTGCTGCTGTGGGCAAAACAGACTTGACTCAGGGAAATGAGCTTCATTTGTTACCAATCAAATCAGAGTAGGGTAATGAGTGATAAAACAAAGTCCTAAACCACCTCCTCCCCACCCCTCCCTTCTTCCCAGGCTCAGTTTCGCTCCTGATTCTTTCCCTCCTCCCTCTGAGCATTGCAGGGGGTTGGGGAATGGGGGTGGCGGTCAGTTCATCACACATTGTCTCTGTCAGTCCTCCCTCCTCACACTATTCCCCTACTCCAGGAGACAACCCTCCACAAAATTCTCCTTCACCCAGGATAGCAGCACGAGTTCTTTCCATGGGGTGCAGTCCTTCAGGAACAGACGTCTCCAGTGTAGGTCCCCATAGGGTCACAAGTCCTGCCAGCAAACCTGCTCAACTGTAGGCTCCTCTCTCCATGGGTCCACAGGTCCTGCCAGGAGGCTGCTCCAGTGTGGGCTTCCCATGGGGTCACTGCTGCCTTCAGGCACATCTACCTGCTCTGGTGTGGGGTTCTCCATGGGCTGCAGGTGGCTTTCTGCTCCAGTTAGCCTCCATGGGCTGCAGGGGGACAGCCTGCCTCACCATGGTCTTCACTGTAGGCTGCAGGGCAACTTTTGCTTCAGTGCTTGGAGCACCTCCTCCCCTTCTTTCTTCACTGACCTTGATGTCTAAGGAGCCGATTCTCCCCTGAATATTCTCACTCCTCTCTCTGCTGCATGTTTCCCCCCCCCTTCTTAAATATGTTGTCACAGAGGCACTACAACTGGCACTGATGGGCTTGGCCTGGCCAGTGCTGGGTCCAGCTTGGAGCCAGTCTGCATTGGTGTAGTTGGGCACAGGGGAAGCTTCTAGCAGCTTCTCACAGAAGCCACCCTGGCAGCCCCCCTGCTATCAAACCCTGGCCCTGCAAACCCATTACCCTGCCAGAGGTTGCTACCAGCTCCAAGTACACGGGAGCTAAAAATTGTACAAGCACACAAATGAACTGGTTTTTGTCATTGCAGTTACCAGATTGACAATTTTTAGGAAGAAGCACATTTTTATCACGCTCTATCTTGCTTATAATTAATATAACCCTCAACTGCATCTCAGCTAAAACACTAGGATTTAACACAGGAAAGTGTTCTCCTAAACCTTTTGATTTGCTGCTTTTCAGGGATGGACAAAGTGGCATGGTGCTGCTCAGAAACTTTCTGACCCAGCCCTCAACACTACTTTGATCAAGCCTGCTCTTCAGCACCAGGTGAGAAGAAGAAAAAAAAAAGCCCAGGAATAAATACATGCAAGAAAATAATTTGTATTCAAAGGTCTGTTATTCATTCACACATGACAATACAAGATCCTCTTCTCTGAGACTTGTTTCTTTATCCCACTCTTGAACTCACCCTTCAGTGGATGTTAATTGAATACATGGTTGTAGTATTCTCCTGCCTCTCAACTACTAATGCTCACACCTAGGAACCTTCACTCATCTGTTTATACCAAGTAAAAGGCATTTTGTTATGACCCTTCCTACCTATACAATACATAAATGATTGTAAGAAAAGAAATAAACCACAGAATTAAAGTTAGAGAAGACTGGACAGCTGTAATTGGTGTTATTTCCTGGCAATTTGATCAAACAGAACAAAGTATTGTAGGAAAAACTGATATGCAAGCTTGTGCTGTTGTAGTTGCTTACTCCATTGAGGTAACAAGCTTGGCTGGTGAGGACTGACCTTGCTGTAGTAGATTGTGTGAGGAATTAAACAGGACTAGAAACTGATATAATAAAAATCTCACTGAAGTGGAATCCTCCTGCATACCCTTAATAGGGACCTGCATGTCTTAAGTAAGTCTTACTGTTTTATCAACCTCTATCACTAATAGTTGTATTTCAGTCCACAGGATGGGAACTGCTCCTCCTAGGCATCTCTGGAAGGAAATGGTGTGCACCCAGTGTTTGAAAATGGCACTCAGAAATATTACAGGTGTCCTCGATGCCTCCCCCCCAGTTTCTGTGGAGTCCTCTATTCTCATTGTCTTTGCCAGATGACATTGTTCCTCAGTTTCTCTGAGCATCAGCTTGGGAACAGTAATTTTCCTTTTACTGTCCTTCTACCACTAGCTGCAGTTGAAGCCTGTTGGAGAACTCTGAAATCTGCCCTCTCACCTCTGGTACATGCTGTAACTAGGCAGTAAGTGCTGCCTTTCTGGAACGTGGCTCTCAGGGGTGACCAGGTCAGATGGGAGGGGAGGAGGGAGTATCTCTTCATGCCTTTTCCAGTTGGAATTGATCCTGGACTCCAGGGACTAGCTCCCTGTTCTACAGCCACTAACTATGGGCCAGGAAGGCAAGTACAGCCTCTCACAGAGCACGTTCTTCACCCTGCCAGACTAAACTCAAATAGAAATGAAATAGCATTAAGGTTTGCCAGGGTGGAAGCAGTACATGTAAGAAACTGTAACTCTGTAACACTGCTGCATCTATTAATAAATTATATTGATTGCTCTCATCTGTCTCCCAGCAGAGCTGTGATGCCACAGCAGTGTTACGTGCACGCCCTTACCATCCCTGGCACAGCAGCAGGAACCATAGTTCCTGTGCCAGTTAATTTTTTGAACAGCTGAAAACCAAAATAATCAGGGTCTTGTTTTTACTTTCTTCTTTTATGGCTGTGATACTTGTCTTCATCCCTGAAACAAAAAAACAAACGTTGTGTGGGCTGTTAGTCTCAGGCTGACAGAATCTGAAGAAAACCCGAATACCTGGAAAAGGGAAAGCTCACACTACATGTAATTGTGGCACCTTCTAAGGAAAGAAAAGTAAACCACTTCAAGACAGTTTACTTCCCATGCTGTTTCAACCAAAGCCTTGTCATGCAGTGCCACAGTGGCAATTACTGTGAAATGGATCCAGTTTTGAGGCAGGCAATCATTCCCATCCACGCAGTTATCTACAGCATTCCTTCCATACACTCTAGGGACCATGCCGTGTTTCTCCTGCACAGCGGCCCAAGTCTTTGCTGAAACACCTGGTCTCAGAGATGAAAACATGCTCTTGGGGATGACATTAGAAGCTGTAGCCTAAGTTTGTTTTCTTTCACTTAAAAATATGTCCAGAACTACTGAAGAGCAACAGTGTTGTTCTGAAGCATCTATGATGGAAAAGCTAGTCGACTGACTGTATGTATACACATATTAGTGCAACAAATAGTCCTATTCATTAAGTCTTAGTGCAAGCTAGAGCAGAAGTCAGCATTAGACATGGCAAGCACACTTAGTTTGTCAAATGGAAAATGGGTACATTGATCAGGAAGTAAAACAGCCTGCGACAGTACTGCACTAATCCTGCAGCGTGGCAGCTTCCAGCTGTGAGAGGAAATTCTGAAGTCTGGATCCCAATTTCTGACCTCACAAGCCCATTCTGTTTGGTATTAGCCACTGGCTTGTTACACTGTGTATGAGATCAGCCTAGCTTTCCAGCTGGACTACAGGTTCCAGTTCTCCGCCCTGAATTCTCCCCCCAGCCCGTGGCTATGGGCGGCTGCAGAGGCAGGAGCCAGCCCTCGTTACCTGTGCTCACCTGTCTCTCTTTCTCCGACAGTCTCGGTCTTTGCCTCTTTCGCGGCTCCGTTTTCGTTTACTTGGACTCCTGCTGCTCTCTCTCCTATGTCTGCTGCGTTCTGTATCCTTCGAGCTTCCTCCGGACTGCCGGGAGTCCACCGAAGCTGACCGCCTCTCTTCCCTTCTGAAAGAAAGCTTACTGATTTTATGCAATAAAAAGTCTGTTGTTTTCAATACCAGGTTTTATGACGTGCTAACGGTGTAAGACAGAGGACCTGTCTTTTATTATGCCTCCCTGTCTCCTTAAGAAATACACCTCCCAAAAGATGCCCAATGTCCACGCACACATCTCGGCACGCTGTTCAGTTAAGTGTTACAAACACTGCCCCTCGGTCTTACCACCTCTGCTCACGAAACAGGAGACAGAAGAAGGGGTTTGTCACTGTGAATGCCACTGTTCTAACAACTGCAAAGGGTTCCCCTATTTAGCAAGTTATGAAAACCTTTTCCCTGAGGTATTTTATATTGTATCTACCATAGCATGTATTGTCATGTGGTAAGGAAGGGGAAGAATTTGTGTGCCTGTGTTTTCAAGTGTCCTCCTGTCCCCAGCTCCACCCGTTCACCTGGATCACTTGCAATTTACTCCTTACCACTGTAAGAAAACTAAGAATTCATTTTTCCCCATCGTTCACGCAGACAGAACTTCTCAAGCAAGAGCTTAACAAAATGAGCATGAAATAAGCCGTGAATGTCTCAGCCAAGGTTGCTGTATGTTCTATTAGAAAGAGGCAATTGGATAACCTTACAGGCTGTCAGGCTGCTGACAGCCCTGAGGAGTTTGCCAACTGTGATATACCTTCCTGAAGATTTTGACTTCCCTCCTTCATATATCTCTGCATTATCCAACCTATTCTCCTCCTGCCAGTGATTGCTGAGTTCTTCCATATGCACGCCAATCACATCTCGGATCACCTGGAGATTTAAGATGGATTGGAAACAAACAAGAAAAGCAGCATGTCATGCTAGTGGCCTGAACTACCAACTAGACAGCTGAAGGTAAACATCTCCAAAAAACCCCAAAAAACTTCCCACCCCAAACTCCATACATCAGATGTTTGAACGGAAAGTCTTTATGCTGAAATACCTATTCCTGTACATAATTTAAATAGCACCATTCTACAATAGTCAGCTGTATCTTGCTCCTATTTTCACACTCAAAATTTAATAGTCAGAAATGCTCCTGTTATTTGCAACTTGCTACAGCAACCCAAAACCCAAAAGAAGGTTCCTCTATAGTTTGCAACTCTAATCAGGCAGGGTACAAGAAGGTGAAAAAGAGACATTGCCTTTGTCTGAAATGGCATACCATTGTTTATGCTGATAAATGATAAGCACTTCTGTGCAAAAAGCTCTTTTCTTTTCAGCTCTCACCTCAGTGTACGACTTCTTTGTTATGTGAACATTCTTAGCCCTGTACGACTGCCGCCGCCTTTTGTAGTCTCGCATTTCAGCCAGAATTTCAAGGTGGGACTTGGGACCTTTCTGACTATCATCTAGCAAGAAATTGGAAGTAAAAGAAATGGTCATTAGCACCCGCAGGTATTCAAGTCTGGTGCTTTAGTAAGGAAAGTTTGAAATGTAAAACAGTGTGTTCTTCCTGAAGTTTCTCCAGTATTTAGTAACTGTTATGACTTCAGCACAGGCTTCCTCTCCAGCCTTCTTGTCAACTGTTTACGTGAGACTAAAGAGTCACCTACCACACGCTGTTATGTCATCTTAGTTATTATTACCACAGACTGCTATGTGATCTAACAATGAGCCAAATCAATATACGTGCTTGTGATTTGGTTAAATGCTTACAAAACAGGGGCCATGTTTTTCAAAGCCAGCATGAGAGTGAGACACAAAGATGGAGAAAGCCAGATTCTGTACGTTTACCTGCGGAAAGGACAAGCACTATCTCCCATCTCCGTGGCAAAGCAGAGCCAACAGGATAACACAGATGCTCCTGTTTTTCTTGGTATAGTTACAAACTGTAACTATAGGCTCCAGTCCAATACACCCACTTGTATATTGCTCCAGAGCTCCACTGGCTGACTTCCAACCTTTCTTGTTCAGCTTTCACTCTTAAGTGATCTTTAATCTCGCCATCTCTTACAGCGAATACTGTTCCAAGCCACGCAGCAAGTTGGCAATCTTAAGCACCTTGAAGTCAGTTGCAACAAAGACAAAAGATCCATCCACTAAAATATACACAATAAGTGTGCCAAGAGCAGAGCACCAAGGCTTTTTCAGAAGGAAAACAATATCAAGGATACCAAACTAGTGTTTTCTGATGCCAGGTCTTCGTTGTGGCTTTTAAGAACAGTATGCTTTTCACAATAAAAACAGCACAAGCAATTCTGTTTGTCTTTCAGCAAAACTCATCTAACTACACAAAGTTAAAGTTCTGAGCCATAAATTGAACAACAGAGCGTTCTTCAAACCTTGGGTGATTTTTGCTGCTAAATCCACAAAGAGATCACTGTCATTTTCCATTATTTGGGATCTAGACCTCTGTTTCTTCGTTTCCTCAACCACATAATCATAAAGAGCAAGGCGATCAGCTTGAGTCAGGTCACAGGTGAAACGCTTGTGATTTTGAGGAACTTCCACAGGCAGTAATGAGTAAGATCCTGGAGGATGAACAGAGAGCTGTTGTTAGTAAAACAGCATAATTATAAAGGAAACACTGAGAAGCTCAACAAACAAACACTGTAGTAAATACCCATGCTGTTTTCATCCTTCCCCCACGTATCTGTAAGAAGTTTCATCCTTCTTAATTTGAAAGGACAAAAACTGCTCAAAGAAAAAAAAAAAAAACCCAAAAAAAAAAGCCCCAATCTGTCCCCAGCCCCACATCTCTCGACTGCTTACACTGTTAGTTACAGGTTTTCAGATGCCTTGAAGGGATTGTACTGCATTAGATCAAAAGGACACTGTATTGTCCCATCTATTTCAGCTCTTGGCTTACAAGCTAGAGTGAGCAGACCGCAGCTCTAACTTGTTTTGTCTTACTCCTAACATGTTCTGTAATGTACTGGCTGCAAAATACCTGCTGATTTGCCAAGAAGAATGAAAGCTTCTAGGTGACAGATAGTGGGGCACTGTGCAAATCAGTCTCTCTCACGCTGTCGCTTTCTTCACTGAGAAGTGTCACGGGCATTTATAGCTAAAAGATCTACACAGGCACTTTCCAAATGCTTCAGGTTAGTTCAGGTAACTAAAGTTTTGACAAGAAACACACTGCACACTCTTCTTTCCCTGAACAATCAGCTGAGTACTCACTCTTGCCATTCCCCAGTTACATCATCCAAACCAACAATAAATCCATTGCTGCTGTTGCAATAGCTTGAGAAAGTGACTTCCCTAAAGATAAAAGAATCAATATTCTAGGATATTGGCTGCAGAAAAACATGTCTCTTGAGAACACTCAAATTCCCAGCAACCACTGACCTGACCTCCAAGAATCCTGCTCTCCACAACACAACCTTCTCCCTGCAAGGCACAAGCTCACACAGACATATGTTTCCAGGCAGAGAGGAGAGGCAACACATAAGAAAGGGCGTATGCAGGAGCCTTCACAACAGCAAAGCTACTGCTTCTCTAGATTATTCAGCACTTAAGGGAAGGCAGGCAACCTTTCACATCCTGCTTTCGCTAAAGACACCAAAGAAGAGGAAGAGGAGCCAAAATAACTCTAAAACAACAAACTAAAATGCAAGATTTTCTCATTACTATCCTTGGAGCTGAAAACAGAACTTTTCTAATCCAGAAAACAAATTTAAACATAAAATTCCAGTCTTTGTTTTTAAAATGCACTCTTGTTACAAGGTGATGGAAGCCTGTGGCAGTGTCCTCAGAGTTACATGCTTGTGGTTTTACAAGAATTTCACTGCTTGTGATTCAGGCCAGCTTCCTTGTCCTATTATATAGCTATTCTAATATTCTAAAGATGGTTAGAAGGTTTTAAAAACAAAAAAAAAAGCAAATTACTTCCTTTGATACAGCTAGTCAAAATGGAACTTACAATGAAAGATGCTTTCCATTTGTTTCTGTTGCCGAAGCCTTTAAGTGAAACAACTCCAAAACGCCACAATGAAAACCACCCCAACTGAGTGTCAGTGTTATCTGCAGAGAAATGCAAGCTTGCAGTGAAAACTGGATAAGCCAACACTGACATCTAGTGGCTCACCGGTGTATATTTGCAATGCACTCGATAAAGCAATTACCTATTTCTTCTCTACTCGTATGTGCTTGTGTCAAATTCATGAGTTAGTTACCACTTCCCTCCAGAGGAAACACACACGACATGCTCCAAGCACACTGTCTGTCACATGAAAGCTCCTTCCCAAGCAACAGTCTGTTAAGGCTCCATCTGCTATGCCACAGAAAGAAAGACCACATCAAAAGCCATGCCCAAGCAAGGACTGCTATTGGGAAAGTAGAACAAATGCACTTATCCTTCTGCATATATACATTTACCAACCTAAAGACAGTAAACCCCCTATCTTTCAGGTGCTGCAGTAATTTCCAAACCATGTGCTGTAGCTCTACGGTGGTTTCTATAGGTAGCCCTGCTTCTCTACTCTGTCTTGGTCTGAAGTCTCAAAGAGAAGCATAGCTCTGTCTTAGCCCGGCTTCCAAACTGGACACAAAACCCACCAAAAAATTAAAGGAACTAATGAGCTGAGGGCAGTGGCAACACATCATCATATCTGCAAATGTGTCGGCATATTTCTTACACAAATTCTTAGGACAGCCTTGAAACAATCCGTCATAACAGGCATGTTATTTACTTTTGATCTGAGGAGTAGTGGACAAGCACATACAGCTCACATCTCGCAATTATTCCTGAAAAAAAACCATGACATGAGGAACTAGTACAGGAATAACAAGGCTGGAGGCAGCATTAGAGGAGTTTGGGCCACAGAGAGCCAAAGGATAGTATCAGAAAATGCAGGCAGAAAGTAAAAGTGTAGGTAGTGGGATGGAAAGTGAAGGACTAGCGCTTCAAGAAACTCCTGAATTTTGCCATGTTGATTTCCCAGTACTAAAGAGAACTAGAGGTGTGTGAGACCCAAATTCTATCTAGTTGCCCCAAGCAGAGAAAGCAGTTATGCTCCAAAATACACAAAGCAACGAGTACTAAAACTAGATCCAAAAAATTCCTCACAGCAGTTCTCAAGTGGAATGAAGGAAGCTGCGACAGGGGGAGAGAAGAGCAGCTCTCCAACAGGAGGGCAGATGAAATGGTTTCAGTAGCTGCTTGACATTTACCTTCGCTGTAGCTTGTGCTTTCTTTTGCACTTTGAGCTCTAGCTTGCTTAACGATGTGAAACTGTAGCTCTTTATCTGCAAACAGAGAAGACAAAAATACCACAGGGCTTTTGTACAGTTCGTCTTTATACCCCAGCCTCTATTATAAGACTTATGGTTTGTTACAGAACGTTGTAGCTTTGCTTATGCATAAGGGAAGGTCTGAAATAAAAATATAATATTAATCTATTCCATGTTTGAATTGAGGGGAGAAAAAGAAAAAAAAAAAAAGGACTTCTGGGTTACAGGGATAGGGGAAAAGAAATATATGTATATTGCAACTCTCTTCTGTACCATGACTATATCCCCAAATTCGAGGGCCAGATTTTCCACTAAGTATGCATTTTAATGTACTTTCTACACTTGATGCAAGGAAAACATAAGAAGAACCTGGAAAATAACCTAAGAGAAAAAAAACAACCCTCTTTGGATCTGAGGATGAAACAGCCAAGTGACTTACAGAGCAGAATTATACCCTGACAGAAGCATAACAAGGGTAAATTAAGGCAAAGTACAACGGTGAAAAAAAAATAAACCTAGTGATGGAAACACTCTGATGTTTCCAGAGGCCTCAGAGAGTTTACAGCTGACAAGGCAGTGGGGTGTGCTACCGCGAGGACCCAGACTCTGCCCCATCGGGTCTCCCCTCAGCCCCCGCCCCGGGGAACTCCCCACCACCCCCCCCCCCCCCCCCCCCCCGGTTATATCTCCTATAGGAGATATATTTTTTCACATTTCCAAGAAATGTGACCTACATGTCTATACAGATCTATTTCTCCTTTTTATAGCTTTGGAACCTGTTGTCCGATTTCAATTTTTACTTAAATTATTTTTAAAAGCAGTGTTGCTTCGAAAGTGTCTGCAGCTTGTTCTCTCCTTGAGGGAAGGACTTGTGTGTTCTGGCAATGCAGCTCTTGGTAGTGACTGGCCAGGCAAAGCCCTTGCAGAGCTTACCATCAGCTCAGCACTTCCTGCCTCCTGAACCATCAAACTATATGTGCAGGTGTGTCACTACAGAGGGAGGTGGCTAAGCTTCTCATTCTTCATACAGAAACGTAATAATGCAACTCAGGTGTTCTGTGAAAATGAAGCTAGTGAATTCTGTTATATACACATGGATGTAGAAACAGTAGAGTCAAAGCATCATCAGGACGGAAATACACAGAATGGAGGTTGCAGTAATGATGAACCCGTATCTTTGTTATCCAGAGATTTTAATATGTTCCCATCATATTCTCAGTATTTTTAAAAGCCTTTCATTTAGACCTTAAGTTGTTAAGTTGCCTCTGAACTCCTGAAGAAGAATTTACTTAGAAAGTGACAGGCTAGTCCAGTTATGCAATTCTTTCACATTATAAATAGAATAGGTAACAGTAAGGATTAGGAAAGCACCAGAAAACCCTAAAAACCTCATCAGAATGACCATGATGTCATAATATTTTCTTTATTGAAATTGTACTTTACTTTTACATACTATTGAAATTTTTTTAACTGTCAATTACAGAAGACAGAGATAATTAGAAGCATCTCTCAATTTCTGAGAAATGTAGATTTCTTTATTACAATTCATCAGTGCTTGAAGTGCTCTGAAAATGCTGAGTAGTCAAGATGCACTAGTTTTAGTTTTCAGGAACATGAGTTGAGGACATCAATGCAGTTGGAATGAGATTTGTCATTGTAACAGTGATCACTACAGGCTTTAAGAGGTATCGCATATCTGATATAGAAAGAGACTTTGGTGTCCTGTACTTCCATTCATCTAAGTTTTGCACAGCCATTAATATTGTTAGGGGATACCATGAAGAATGTCTAGAAAAAGAAGACATTTTTCTTAGTGATCTGAGTCTCTTGTGGGTTCCTACATAAAAAGCACATAGAATCATAGAATCATGGAATGCTTTGGGTTGGAAGAAACCTTTAAAAGTCACTTAGTCCAACTCCCCTGCAATGAGCTGGAGCATTCTCTTCTCCAGGCAAAACAACCCCAACTCTCTCAGCCTTTCATCACAGGAGATGTGTTCCATCCCTCTGATCACTTTTGTGGCCTTCCTATGGACCTGTTCCAACAGGTCAATGTCTGTCTTATGCTGAGTACTCCAGAGCTGGCCACAGTACTCCAGGTGAGGTCCAGGTTTTCACGCACCAGTAGCCCCAAGTCCTTCTCCACAAGGCTGCTCTCAATCCACTCATCACTCAGTCTGTATTGATATCAGGGTTTTCCCCAACCTGTGTGCAGGACCTTGTACTTGGTCTTCTTGAACTTCGTAAGGCTTACATTGGCCCACTTCTTCAGCTTATCTACATCCCTCTGGATGGCTTCTTGTCACTCAGGTGTGTCAGCCGCACCACTCGGCTTGGTATCATCTGAAAAGTTGCTGAGTGTGCACTCAATCCCACTGTCTATGTCATTGATATTAAATGATATCAGATATTAAACAGTACTGGTCCCCTTATGGACTCCTAGGGAACACCACTCGTTACACATCTCCATCAGGACATTCAGTTGTTGACCATTGCCCTCTGGATGTGACAATCCAACCAATTCTTTATCCATTGAACAGTCTATCCATCAAATATCTGCAATTTAGAGAGAAGGATGTTGTGGAGCACCGTGTCAAATGCCTTACAGAAGTCCAGATAGATAACATCTCTAGCTCTTCCTTTGACCACTGGTGTAGTCACTCCATCATAGAAGGTGATTATGCCAGTCAGGCAAGGCTTGCCCTTGGTGTAGCCAAGTTGGCAGTGTTGAATAACCTCCCTGTCCTCTGCTTACCTTTGCACAGCTTCTAGGAGGATCTGTTCCATGATCTTCCCAGATCTTCTCTCAGACAAGAGAGGCTCTGGAACAGCCTTCCAATAGCATATTGGAGCAAAAAATGAAAGTAATTAACTGTTGCATGTTAAAAATAGATGTAAAAAGGGTTGTATGATGTGTAGCTTGCAACATCTTGGCAACTAGACTGTCACCCAGAATGTCCCTTCTACTTCTGAGTTTCTTTCTGCTGAATGAATTCCTTTTTGAGTTTCATTCTAATCCTTGTTTTTTTCTCACTCAAGAAGTTGAAATAATCTTTGGATGTATTTCTGAACAGTAACTCCAAATTATATTCTGTCATGTCCTTGTGACCAAGAAGGCCAATGTTATCCTGGGGTGCATTAAGAAGAATGTGTCCAGCAGATCAAGGGAGGTTCTCCTACCCCTCTACTATGCCCTAGTGAGACCTCACCTGCAGTATTGCGTCTAATTCTGGCCTCCCCAGTTCAAGAGGAACAGAGATCTACTTAAGAAAGTCCAACAGAGGGCTACAAGGATGATTAAGGGACTGGAACATCTGCTTTGCAAGGAAAGGCTGAGAGCCCTGTGGCTTTTTAGTCTGGAGAGAAGAAGACTGAGAGGGGATCTAATTAATGTCTATAAATACATAAGGGCTGGGCATCAAGAATGCAGGGACAACTCTTTTCACTTGTTCATTGTGATAGGAAGAGTGGCAATGGATTCAAGCTTGAGTACTGGAAGTTCCACCTCAACATGAGGAAGAATTTCTCTACTGTTAGACCTGTAGAGCACTGGAACACACTCCCCAGAGAGGCTGTGGAGTCTCCGTCTCTGGAGACCTTCAAGACCTGTCTGGATACATTTCTGAGTGATCTGCCCTAGTTTTGTCCTACTCTGGCAGTGGGGTTGGACTCAACGATCTTCAGAGGTCCCTTCCAACCCCTAACATTCTGTAATTCTGTGATGTCTGCTGTATTTTTCTGTGATGAATGAAGGAGTACCACCCATCATTTCTCAGGGCTCAACCCAGAGATCTGGTAGAACTGCTTTAATGATGCAACTAGTATATTTCAAATAGTTCCTGTATTGTATTTGTAACATAAATAATATGTAAAATGTGTAAATATAATGCTTAAGTATACTTTAAATTACCTTGGAAATCCATTTGGGTTATCTTTCTGTTTTCACTATTAATGCTGTCCTTTTAAAGTAATGTATTCATTATTTACCTGTCTGAAAATAAATTGCTACTTATCAACTGCTTTTCTTAAAGTTACTAAAACAAGGAAAGAGAAATCGTTGCAACCATCCACAAAATAGATTATTCATCTAATAATAGGTTCAGGAAGATGGTTCAAAATATCATTTAAATATTGAAAATGGGATTTATATCTCTGGAAAAACCTTTGAGAATCGTATTGATACCAGTGGAAAGCTTTGGTACCAAGTTATCTAACCTCATTTTGGTAAATAATGTGTTCTTTGAAAATGAGGTTTTAGTCAATACCAATAGCAGTTTACGCTTAAATTGCATGAATAGTTTCAATGTGTACAAAGGTGATGCATAGGCTGAAGTAATTCTGTTCTGGAGCACTGTGCTAAACTCAATTGAGAGACTTATGTTTAAATTTCCTCCCATTCCATAGTCCTGTAAAATTCTCAAAATGTTAAGCCACATAGTCATCTTACATATCTTTATTTCTATCCTTTTCTCTGAGCTGTTATATTTTATATACAATGCTCCAGTAGTAGTTGTTCTGTATGAAGGTGAATAGGGCAATCTGCAAACCACAGAAGCAATTAATTATAGATCCTGTTGTCTCATGGCAGAGCTGTTTAATAAATTATCATGCTTCCAGAAGCAGCTTCTTATCTCAATAGGTTTTTATCTCAGTGAGAAAAATAGATTACCAATAATTTATGAATAATCCAAATGGATTATTAATTTTTTAAACTTAGATAGTTGAATCAAAAATCTAGTTACTTCAACAGCATTATTTGCACAATTCTTTTCCCTTTTTCTTGGTAGATTATATTATAATCTTTTAATACACAGGACTCATCACATTTTTATCAAAAAACTATCACAAAATCAAGCACAACTGCTTTCTACAATTGAATATAACGTTGATGATAGCTTTCAATTTCACTGTGCTATGTAATTCAAGTATTTTCAATGTGATCTG